>JAPYZJ010000005.1:0-148509 GCA_030522765.1 Ophioninae sp. B BG-2022a
ATAGTTTCTTCATGTGTTTTTTGATCAACCACAAGTATTCAAAATATTTTTAAAATCTGTCGTAACTTTTGTTATACCTCAAAATGCGATTTTCAATTTAGAAATATTCAGGTATTATAAAATTTATACAGGAGTGTAAAGATTAAAATCTTCATAAATTTGTATTAAAAGTTACATTATTCAACACAAAAACATCTTAAAATTGCAAAAAGCGGTGTCATAGCTTTTGCCTTGGATTCTAGTTGACAATATTTAGTTCTATTGTAAAAATCTGTTTTTTATTATTGAACAATAAGTTTGAAAAAGGCTGAGAATGATATTAGGTCTATACTTTGATAACAAAATATACGATACTATTTTAATTATGCAATGCAAAAATGTCATTTCTTAAAAATTTATAAACTGCCACATTCTTCATATTCTCTTTATTTTGATCTAATTTTGTTTGTTTTTTCTTCTGATTAGTGCTGTAAAAATGAAACAGCTGGTCTTGGATATGCTAATCTAAAATAGTTTTGTTTGAGAAAGATAAAACAAAGGCAACCAATGAAAAATCGCTCTTTTTAAAAGTATTTTCCCACTTGCCCTTATGGCCTCAGATAACTCTAGTTTATCAGACATGAATCACAGCGTGTTAGTGCTTAATGATTCATTTGATACTAGTCTAGATTTTAACAAACACGAATTTGATTCATCAGGAATTGGCTTTCTAAAAAATAACAAACTTAAAAATAATGAAAACACAAAGAAGATAACAGTTTGTGTCAGAAAGAAGCCTGTCGTTAGTGGGATTGATACAATTAAAGTAGACCAAAAATCTCTTTCAGTCCTCAACAGTAAAATTTCATACACTTTAAGCACCGTAAAATCTTCTCACAAATTTAACTTTGATTCAATATATGATGAGAATTTTACAAATATGGAAATATTTAACACAGATATTAAAAAGCTCGTAGATCATGCTCTTTCAGGGGGATCTAGCTCAATTATTGCCTACGGCCAGACAAATAGCGGTAAAACACACACAATTTTGAATAAGTATGCTGGAATATTGTTTGAGGCTGTGAAATATGCTTTAAACTATGAAATAAAAGGCACAGTTTCTTTCTGTGAAATTTACATGGGTAAATGCTACGATTGTCTAAATAGCCGGCAGGAGTTTAATCTTTATGAGAAGAAAGATGAGATATATGCATCATGCTTGCAGCAAGAAAAATTCACAAATTTTGCAGATATTGAAAAAATTTTTGAGAAAGGATTTTCAAATAGAGTCTCAGGCTCAACAGACAGCAATAAATTCTCATCAAGGTCTCATGCAATTATAATTATAGAACTTGATAATTCGGATGTAAGCACCAAGAAGGTTGTGTTCAAAAGGCTTGCGTCAAGAAACTCGATAATATTTGTGGATCTTGCCGGGAGTGAAAAAGGAACTGATCGTAGAACATGCTCCAAAAAAACAGTGTCTGAAGGGTCTGAGATAAACAAAAGTTTGCTGGCCATGAAGGAGTGCATAAGAGGGTTTGAATGCAATAACAGCTACTTGCCCTTCAGATTAAGTAAGCTTACGCAGATACTGAAAAACTCATTGCTCGGAGATGCAATGACTTGTGTAATAGCCACCATATCAGCAGAACAGAAAGATATTGAGCAAACCTTGAATACACTAAGATACATGCATCGAATCAAGGAGGCAAATATTGGTGTTGTAGATTCCAAGGACAACACAAATGCCACAAATATTGGACTACGTTCTGTTGCAGAAAATCTAGATTCTAAGCCCATGGTATCATCCGAGACGTCAAGTGTAGAGCAATCCCAATTGAACGCAGATGGCATTTATGAGTCCAGTCTCAATCTAGAGTCAACAGCCTGCTACGAACAGAAAAGACCGAAGCTTGAAGATATGCAGAAATTTGATAGAAAGCTAAAGCCTATGACGATTCTAAATTTAGACTTGATAGAAGATAAATCTAAGACTGCTCAGATACTTACTAAAAATGCATCTGTGCTGTTGAAAACAAGGCCTTTCAAAAATCCTAATGTCGAAAGGCTTTCTCACAATTTTCCAGTAGCAGAGATGCTCAAGACTGTCTGTTCTAGTCGAAATAACACAAGCTGTATACAAAAAAGGTACTCAAGCCTTGTCCAAGAGCAGGACAAGTCAGAAGAATGCAATAATGCAATTGAGAATACAGCACAAAATTTAAATAATACAGCTGAATCCAAAAGCTGTGCTTCAAACAACGACTCATCTGCCGCTAGAACAGTCACAACTTCAAATAACTATCCATTCAATACTTTTGTACCGAAAAGGTCTTACATTGAGCCTTATACCTTAAAGCTTCTAAGAAACAAAGTGTATTTGATTTTGGATGAAATTTCAGAAATGGTCAGCAAAGAGACCAATCTCAACAACTTAAAGACGACATTCTTGGAGTTGAACGATATAAAACAGGCAAAGAATAAGCTTTGATCTTGACTTAAAATTGAGATCAAGAAAGATCTGATACTGTGAATGCTTTGTGAAGAAACAAAAAGTTTGATTTTTTGCAAAAATTTTTCACATTCTAATATTCCATCTAGCATCACTTGTTAAGACTTGGAATGGGAAGCCTAGCTAATCGTAAGGGAATCTGTGGTAGTCATTGTTAAGAGACTATGCCATCAGCAATATGTGATGTGTTTTTAATAAAAATCTTGATTTAAGAGATAAGCTTATTTAATCAGTTATTCTTAATTTTAGATATAAACATAATAACATATTAAATTATAGTATTTTCGAGTAAAGACTTACAGCAAGCTAAAATCTAAAGATTTTGTATTATACTACTTCTATCAAAGGATGAAGAGACAACTGTAAAAAGTTAAGATATTTTAAACATTACAAATGTATTTGCTTTTTAACAGCTTCTATAAATGAAGATATGATGGGATCAGCCCTCTCAGGCCTGGAAGAGAGTTCAGGATGGTGCTGAACTCCAACATAAAATTTATGCGCTTCAATCATGCAGATGGCTGTTTTATAGTTCTCCGACACGCCCAAGAAGCTCATCCCTTCTTTAGCCATAGAATGGATGTAACTGTTATCCATGCAATACGAATGTCTAAACTTGCCCAATATAGACTTGGACTTGTATATTTTTGATTCCATGACGCCTGTAAGCTCAATTGTCGACTCTCCACTGAACATTGTGCCGTCTTTCAGTTTTTTGTCAAAATCTGAGATCTTGGTGATGATAAAGGTCTTGTATTCTTCTGTAAATTCTTTGGAAGTAGCATCCTTCATGTTCAATACATTTCTTGCAAACTCAATTAGTTGGATCTGGAAGCCAAGACAGATGCCAAGGCATGGCACATTGTGAACGCGTGCATACTGTGCAACCTCAATCCTGGTGTCGATATAACAATCACCAAAGCCTCCAGGAATGACGATGCCGTCCATCTCCTTTAGAAGAAGGCATGTGTGAGCCTCTTTTTTATAAAGACTGACAATATCTATCATTACCGCTTCAATGTCACATTCCTGATGTTTCCCTGCAGTTGTGATACAGCTCAAAAGACTAACATAAGCTTCATCGTCGTTCTTGTGCCTGGTTAGTATTCCTACTCTTCTCTTTGTCGGATACTTTTTGCATAAAACCTTAAATTTATTTTCTGCACTAAAAGTCACAATATCTTTGTTTAACAGCAATTTCTTGCTGATAGCCTTGTATAGCCCAGAATCATGATAATAGCATGGCATTTCAAACATGAAATCACTATTTTTAAACATAAAATAATAGTTTTCTTCCATTTTAATCTCTCTTACATGTGGCTCAGCAGCTTTGTTAGGATCCTTAAAAAAAGTAATGTCTATGCTCATCATGCTACTTTCTGGAACATTCATTATCACGTTAGACCCAACTTTATAAACTGCATCTGAGTCCTTTGCAAAATCACTCACAGCAATAACACATCTATCTGCTTCATCTAATTGATTTACAAAGGAAGAAATTCCTGATAAGCACATGCTATACTCATCATAATTGCTGCTGCTGCCAACTTCAATAATCATGACATCTGGCTTTTCCATTATTATTTCTTCATTTTTTATTGTGCATATCGTAGATTTAGACAACTCACATATGTAATCAGCTATGTACTTTCTATACGAGTTAGAAAGCACAATCTCTTTAGCAATACTTTCTTTTCTTCTCTTCTTTTCAGATATCAAATAGTGCAATACTTTCCCACTGGACAAAAAGTTCTCCTTGGTTAAGTAGACTCCACAGAATCTCTCAAAAATTCCTAGGCTCAAATTTACCTCTGATCCATCTTTAAGTATGTAAATTTCTCCGTGTATTGACGGCTGCATTTTACCTAAATTAGAATCAAGGCCTGGCTCTAATTTTAAATATGTTGTACTAAGCCCATAAGACTGCAATATTACTCCTATACAAGAAGAGAGCACTCCTTTGTCTATTTTTGATCTTCGGTTTCCAATAACTAAAATGTATTTCATAGGAGCAAACATTTGAATTTTTATTGTATTTTATTTTTAATAATTTAATAAAAGATGTAGTTATAGCTAGTGAGAATAAAGACGTCTGTGATGATAATTGCAGGCAAATAATAATGTCTTATTTGTTGTTATAGAATATTTATTGTGATGCAAAGTTATCTAAAATTTTGCATGATTTAATTAAAATGAAATGTTTGAAAGTTATTTTGCTAGAAATATCCAAATCAAGTTTAGTTTAACTCTCTCAAGTCAGCAACTGAAACTATCATAACTCTTATCATAATTAAAAATCTTTTTTGCTTAGAAGTCCATTATAGAGACTCTTAAATTTATTTATTGTAAAATTTGTGTTAAGAAGCAAAAAAATCTTGTTCTCTTTCCTATTAAGGAAAAATCTGCCCAATTTAAGGTTTCTTGCATTATAAAACAAAAAACAGGTTCGAAGCCATGCTGATTCTGCTCATAAGCTCAGTAATGTCTAATGTGCTGCCAACAAATTGCGTAACCAACGGGACTGTTTGCTTGACAATCGATGAAGGTCCTAGCGTATACACCAGCCAGATACTTGACACACTTGAGAAAGAGAACGTAAAGGCTTCTTTCCACTTCAATACAACGGTTAGGGGCTCTGAGTTCCAAGATATATATCAGCGAGCAATCGATGATGGCCATGACATCGGATTTAGAACAGCACCTAACAGAAAATACTCCGATGACGACGATTATGATGAGGTCGAAGAGGATATTGACCAGCAAGTAAGACATCTTGAGTCACAGACAGAACAGAAGGTTAAGTTTGCAAGATCTCCGCTGAATGGAGCTTTGCCGATCAATAACGTTTACAAATATTTTCAATCAAAAGGTATTGTTCAAACATCATACAGCTTCTGCCCTTACGACGACCAGGGCACAGATCCCGAGGAGCAGCTCAAAGACTTCCTGTCCCCCAGCTACTACAAGCAGGACTCTTTCATTATTCAACTGTATGACCAAAGGTTGGGTGAAGATGACAACCTGTCCGAGATGATAAAAATTATAAAAGAAAAGAACTATACAATAGTCCCATTGTCAGAATGCCTAGACGGGTATACACCTGGAAAAGCCTTGCAAAACAGAGGAAAGGCAAGAAAATCGAGGGCAAAAAGACTCAATATGTCGCATTCCCTCCTGCCGTTTCTTTTATACTTTTTAGTCTGACTAAGTTATTATTAAATTGATTAAAACAGTCATATCCTAAAATAATTGTAGTTTTAGTCAAATTTTTCTGTTTATAATTGAGTTTTGTCTCAGATTTATTTAAAATAATTGTTAAATACCCAAATAATGGGTGAATATCGAAAGCGTGTTGAGAAAAACTCGAAAATGCCACAAAACTCCAAGTGTGTAGACTGTGGGGCTAGCTATCCAAAATGGGCATCTGTCAGATACGGAACCTTTTTCTGTTTGGAATGTGCTGCTCTGCACAGGTCTTTGGGCGTGTATCTTGACTTTGTAAAGAGCATAGGGCTGGACAGCTGGGACAAAGAGTCTTATCTTCCAATAGAATACGGAGGAAATGACAAATTTCTAGAATATTTAAGACAGAATGGCCTAGATAACCTTGAGACAGAGAAGAGATACAAGAATGAGAAAGTGATAGAATATACCAAAGTTTTAATGAAGAAGATATTTGATGAGACTGGAGTTCAATGCATGCCCTCTGAAAAGAAGGAAACCATTAGTCGGCCTAAGAATAGAAGATACGAGAGATCCGTGGAGCTTAAAAGCCAAGGATCAGCTAAAGAAAAGGACGATGTTAAAAGCTCAAGCACAAGCTTGTATTCTACCTCGAAGTTCTCAAATTCGATATCAAGTCTTAAGACAATCATAGGAGATAATGTGAAGATTATCGCAGAAAAAACGGCTGAGTACGGCTCGAAAATTGGAAGTTCAGTCAAGTCGCACGCCAAGAGCATTTTGGAGAAAGGAAGTGAGACAGTTTTAAGTATGAAAAAAGACAATCCCAAATCAGACGAAAGAGACTCAAAAGTACATTCTTCCACTAAAAAGATGCAAAAGAACAGTGCTAAAAACCATGATTGGAGCTGATGTTTCCCATTAAATACATTTAGTGTCTTATTAATTTACTATGTCTTATAAATTGAATAAAATCATTTTTAGAGGCTAGCAAGTTCAGAAGCAAAGTATAATAGAGACATTGTCTTTATCAATTTCACTTTTAGCTTATTTCCTAAAAATAAGTCTTAAAAGCTTTTAATCTCTGACTGATCAGAATTGTAGAAGAATGATGAAAATTACGCTTATCTTTAACGAACACGTTTAATTAAAATATCGCTTTTTACAGGATATTCCCACATTTATCTTATTAAGATTTATCATGAACCTTACAAATATACTTTTCTCATTAGATTTGAAAAAATTTGTAAATTTTAGCCATTTCCAGACAAAATTATTTTCTAGATTTAACAACACAAAAAGACATAACTTAATAGATAAGACTGAAGCCATTTGCAAATAGAGAAGCATAAGCATAGAAAAGAGTTTATTTAAATGCTATTTATGATTTATCCGAAGATTCAAACTTAAAACATTGCCTTAAGCTCGTCCATTCTCTTTTTAACTTCTTCAGAGCTAAAACTGTCAGCTTCTAGCATTGTTTCTAAGTCAGACAATTTAGAAAACACTGTCTTTGGCAGTTTCTCAGATCTTTTTCTAATACTTTTAACAAACGTGAGAGCCTGGTTTCTAAAATCAATGTGTTTGGAAGCTTCCAAGTCTTTCTCTTTTTGTGCTTCTGCTTCTAATATAATTTTTTTGATCTCTTCTTCTGTTAGGCCGCTGGATGGCATTATGTCCAGCTCTTGCTTTGCTTTAGACAGGCTATCATAGGCACTGACCTTGATTATTCCATTCGAGTCTGCCTCGAAAGTTACATCAATCTTGGGCTTTCCACGAGGAGCTGGCGGAATGTTCTTCAGCTTGATTGCTCCTAAGTACTTATTGTTAGCAACCAGTGGTCTCTCTCCTTGGTATATTCTAATGTCAACCTCCGTTTGGTTGTCCTCCGAAGTGGAAAATGTCTCGGTCTGTTTGAATGGTATTGTCGTATTTCTGCCTATAATCTTATTAAATATTCCTCCTAAGGTTTCTATTCCTAAACTAAGTGGAATCACATCCAGAAGCAGCACATTGTCCACAGAGCCACACAAAACACCTGCCTGTATTGCAGCGCCCTGCGCAACCACTTCATCGGGATCTACATCAGCAAGGGGCTCTATTCCAAATATGTCTCTTACAAGCCTTCTAATCATAGGCATCCTAGTCATTCCACCAACTAGAATGACATGCTTGATGTCCTTCTTGGAAATGTTAGCATCTTTGATCGCCTTCTCGCATGGCTCTACTGTTCTCTGAGCAACCCTCTTAGCTATGCTCTCCAATTGTTCTCTTTTTATCTCTAAATCCAGGTCTTGCCCATCTGCAATATTGTCCACGATAACTCTAGTCGCAGGTTTTGTAGATAGTTCTATTTTTGCTTTCTCAGCTGCTATTCTGAGCTTCTCTCGAGACATCCTCTTTCTATCTAACTTCTGACCTTCATTTTGCTCATGTAGATTGATTAAAAATTTCATAAATTCTGCATCGAAATCTTCACCACCCAAGAAAGTGTCTCCATTTGTAGACTTTACGTGGAACACACCATCGTCTACCTCCAATATTGTGATATCAAATGTTCCACCCCCTAAGTCATACACAGCTATGTTTCCGACCGCTTTTTTATCAAGTCCATACGCCAGTGCTGCGGCAGTCGGCTCATTGATCACTCTAATCACATCCAGTCCTGCTATTCTTCCTGCATCTTTTGTGGCCTGTCTCTGAGAATCGTTGAAATAAGCAGGAACCGTTACGACTGCCCTTGAAACAGTGGTTTGCAAAAACTTTTCAGCGATGTTTTTCATTTTGTTGAGAACCTTGGCCCCAATCTGGGCCGGTGAAAATTTCCCGAGGCTTGTGGATATCCATACATCGCCATTGCATGAAGGGACTGTCTTGTACGGCAAGCTCTTCAAATATTCTTGGATTTCTAAATCTTTGTATTTCCGGCCAATAAGTCTCTTGCTGGCAAAGATAGTATTTGAAGAATCAGTTACTAATAGCTTTTTGGCCTCTTCGCCCACTAACTCTGGCTCGCCAAGTCTGACAACGGATGGTGTGGTAGAGGCCCCTAATTCGTTTTTCAGCACAATAGGCTTTCCATCTCTCATAATTGAAACAACGGAATTTGTTGTGCCAAGATCAACACCAACTACGTTAAAATCCTTCACTGTACTTTTAAAGGAATCACTGGCCATCTGGGCTTGAAATATTGGACAAATTTTTGAGCTTGCTTAATTTTGGCTTTTGAGTTCATAAAAATTTTGTTCACTGAAATGTTAAAACGAATATTGAAATAAAATTCCCAGATTGTTTTATAATTGCTAAAAAAAAGTATAATCTGAGTTGTACTGTCTGTTTAGGCGTTAAGAGGACTTTGGGATATTAAAGCTCATGTTTTAGATGCTGTTTTTAAAATTAATTTTAAGGTCAAATTGTCAGATCAGGAAACAAAGCTATGTGCCAATTGAGACCTTGGCCACTGCAAATGTGTGTGTTTTAATGCTGAAGAGAGAATATTGGACTTCCTTCCAGCACTCATTTTACATCTAGTCTAAACTTACAAATGACATTAGCGGAAACCAAAATTTGATATCTTTTTATTTGCACGATGCCAATATACAGTCTAAAAAGAGAATATCTCGGCTTTTGAACATTAGATGCAAGCTGTTATTTATTATGGCTTGCTATGAAAGCGTATTTCCACTGCTGCCTTGAAAATTTTTCAAAACATTTAAAATTTCCCACCCAAATGGGAATCACAGGATTGCTTCCCATTGTTAAGAAGATCTTGGTAAATAAGCACATCAGAAAGTACTCCAACACTAGAATTGCAATAGATGGACATGCGTGGATCCATCAGGTTATCCCTACAATTGCAACAGAGCTGTACTTTGGGAAGCCAACGGACAAGCACACCAAAATATTTATGAACAAGATAAATAACCTGCTGGATTATGGAATAACACCAGTGTTTGTGTTTGATGGGGACTTTTTGCCAAGTAAAGAAAAGACTTTTGTTGAACGGCGAGAGCAGAGAGAAAAAAACAAAAAAGCTGTGGAACTCTGCCTTCAAAAGAATGAGCTTGTGAAAGCCAGAGAGCTTATGAAAAGGTGTGTTTCTGTCAGCCCTGAAGTTCTTGTTTCTATTTTAAAAATACTAAAAATAAACAAGATAGAGTATATTATTAGCCCTTATGAGGCCGACTCACAACTGCATTTCTTGCAGCTGATTAAATATGTAGATTACATAATGACTGAGGATTCAGACCTCATAATTTATGGAGCCGATAAAATTTTGTACAAATTTTCAGGCACACACGTCGATGAGTATGATTCTAAAAATCTCCATCTATGTAAAGACGTCTTTTTTAGAGACAACATTCTGGATATTTGTATTTTGAGCGGTTGCGACTATCTTGATTCTATCAAGGGTGTGGGCCTGATCACCGCTCACAAAAAGCTTCAAGAAACAGGCGATGTAAAGGGTTTTGTTGATTACATGATTTCTCTAGGAAAAACAGTTCCAAATAACTACTTAGAGCTATTCAACAATGCCAGGCTTGCTTTTATTCATCATATTGTCTACAATCCTATAACAAAGAAAAGACAGTTTCTGAGTGATCCAGCAGTTGCTCATGACTTTTTAGGTACTTTAGAGGATTTACCATATTCTTTTCAAAACAACTCATTTGATAGACATTTTTGTCCCAACGACAAACCTAAAAACACTATTTGCGAAAATAACGATGACAATGAGCTAATGTCACTTTTTAATTTGGAATCTGACATTCTGTCTCCGTACTTCTGAACATTTTCAAACTTATAACCATTTAATAAATTGACAGATAAGACATTTTATATTTACATTTCATATTTACATATTTTTCAGAAAATTAAAGCAAAAATAATTCAAATTTTTCATAGAACAGCATATCAAATCCTGCGATTCTAAATTACTTTCTCAATTCGAATTTATTTAAAAGAAGCTTATCTCACTTACTTGCTTTAAAGTATTCTGTTATCTCTTCATCTGACAAAATTTTTACATCTTTTATTGAGTTGTGAACTTTCCTGATTTTTTCATAGTCAAAACTCTCATTTTTGAGCAAAGGCAAGAAAGATCTAAAAGTCTGAATATCCAAGGGAAAAGAGCCCAAAATTATCTCATAAATTCTATAATTTTCAACTTTGGGAAACTCTAATAGCATTGCTTTGTTTAAAGAACATACAATCAGATTCCAGTCTATTTTAGACTCATCGGCCATTGCAGCAGCCCTTTCATCGGTTTCAATTTGCAGCTTGACAGCCAATGCAAATTGGTAAATGTTGAGAAAGGAAAAATCAAAATTCAAAAACTCATAAATTTCGACCTCAAAGGGCAGTATTTTGTCTAGGTCTGCATTTGGAATACTGGATATTATTTTGTCTAAGTGTCCATGAACATCTTCAAATTTGCATCCCAAGAACAAGCAGATGTTAGAGATTAAATCGGATTTACGAAAGGCATCTGAGTCTTGCAGAGATGGGTGCTTGTCAAAAAAAGGACTAAGACGATCTATCAACTGCAAAGCAGTGCTAATTGGCCTTAGTGGCAGTTTCAACCGTCTCGCTTTATTTAAGACTAAGTTTTTGGCAATCATGGGCTGGAATACCAATGAAAAGCATTTTGTATTTGATTACAGCTTAATCTTATAAAGCTGCAACAAGACGTTCTAAACAAATTTTACACAAAATTGGAAGCAATGCTAGAATTTTGAGACTCAAGTTAGAGATTTTATATGAAGACTACAAAATTGGAGACTTCAAGTAAAAGATTACAAAATTAGAAACTTCATCTAAAAGATCAAATTTAACACAATTTCTAAATTGGATATTTTTTAGAAGCAAACAAGTTTATTTGAATATTGAAGAATGAATAGCCTGTAAAAGACTATTCAGAGCAATTTTCCTCATGTTTTCATTGCATCGTTCAGTCAAATGCTTC
This sequence comes from Ophioninae sp. B BG-2022a, assembly GCA_030522765.1. Taxonomy (NCBI): domain Eukaryota; kingdom Metazoa; phylum Arthropoda; class Insecta; order Hymenoptera; family Ichneumonidae; species Ophioninae sp. B BG-2022a. The sequence continues at coordinate 11,646 of JAPYZJ010000005.1, forward strand.
TTGTAATCAATTTTTCCAACCTTTTTCAGTTCAAGCTCCTCGGCAGACATGCTGTTCTCGTCCTTCACCATTTTTATGTATTTAGCAATATTTTCAGAAATTGGTACAGTTTTTAGATCCTTGATTTTCAGGTTGTCAGCCCAGGTCCTCTTGTTTAAGTTCAGGAGCATTCTCTGCTCAAACTCGTTTTTCTTAAAGGTAATGTTGAACGAATAGTAGCTCTTGTTCAGCCCATGCACAATTGAAATAAACGAAGGCTGTTTGTAAAATCCAATGTTTGATGTAGTTATTCGAGGTTCTCCCAATGTTAGGCTCGGGATATTCCTAAAAGCATCAATTACAACCTTTCCTTTTACACTCTGGATCGGGTCAATGACCACTGCAACAGCTCTCTTGCAGATCTTCTCGAAATGTGATTGTGTTGAAATGTCGACAGAGCTTAGCCAGCATCCGAATCCCGGGTGGCTGTGGTACCACCCAACAACTGTTTCATGCCTTCCAGTGGCCTTCAGAATATCCATCATCTCTGTCTGGAAAACAGGATCCACTGCTTCGACAGTTGCGCCAGTCCCAGACTGAGGCATTGCAAAGACATCTACTACTTTTATATTATATTCATCTACAAACTCTCCTAGCATTAAGCCCATCACCTCAAGAGGAATCCCTGCTCTTCCGTGCTTCATCATTTTCAAGAGAGCCAATGCACTGATAGAAATCGTCTCCGATGTATCTGGGGACGGCCCATTGCTCATGTCAAAGTTATAAAAGTTTGCATCCATGGGCTGAAATAAAATATTTTATTAATGCCAACATTTCTAAATTGCACATACTTCTTAGACTATCTTTAATGATACACTTGTTGTAAGAAAGAAAAAAGTCTGCATAAAAATACTTAGAAGAGAATAAATCTGCAGACTAGCCCAACTGTCACATCAGAACAGCATTTATAAACTTCAAATTAGACATCTTAGCTTGAAAAGGATAGTGATAGAAGAATAAGACTGCCAAACTTTACATTAAAAGTAAACTATATATATTGTTTAATAAATAACCCATAACTACTATTATGTATTACTTTAAATTAATCTCAAACTTATTTTATTTTATAAAACCTTGCCCGTTTAGGGTCTCATTCAGAGTAAGACTTTCGTAAATCACTGTATATTGTTTGTATACTGCCATACTTGTCCTTGAGCTTAGCAGAGATAATCCTAAGACGGTTGAAAATCGATGTAGGCTCAGCACCCTGGATCAGCCTTCCAATCGCATCTCTTGCTATCTTTATATTCTCTTCAGACCCAAGTAAAAACACTCTTTCATCCTGCAATATAAATTTACATCTAGAAAAATTCTCTATGCTCTCCTTTATTCGCCCGTCTCGTCCTATTATTCTTCCAATGGCACGAGACAGATGGCCGTTTTTGAGCTTCCTAACATCCTGGACTTGGAAAGAATCCGTGCATACATCTTTGAACTTCATAATTGCAATAGCATCTTCTGGCTTAAACCCGTCAACAACTGCCTGTATGTATGTGATGCTGCGCTCCAAAAATCCCAGATCCTCGGTCATGCTGCATGTCCTAACTTCAACGTGGCTGGACTTGTGATTGAATCTGATCTCTAATTTCCCAAGCTGAACCACTGGCATGTATATCTTGAGCCATTCTTGTTTCAGTCTTCTTATTTTATAACTAGGAACCAATAAAGAACGATTTTGAACGTCAATGTCTTCCATTTAAGAGTAAAAATTTACTAAAAATAAAAAGCAATTATTTTGTGAAAAATCTGAGTAATTCAAATTAAAAGTAGACTTTCTTAAATTGTACACAATTGTGCATCGTTGGAAAATCTAAAAAAGAAGAATTAGAAAGGACAAAATGCTGTAATAACCCTGCTTTCCGATATTAAAATTAGTTCTAACAATAACTTTAATTGTTCTGTTCTTATTTACAGAAATGTCCCAGCAAATTATTGTTTCTTGTTATTCCTTCTAGAAAATTTTTCTCATAAATTCAGAAAATAGTTCGTGCCCTGGAAAATGATGAATTATGTTATCCCTGGCTGATAATGATGAAAACTACATTCTGATTCCCATTTTTAAATTCTAAATTGTTTTTTCTGTAAGCTCTTGACATCTTATGCAATTTTTATCTTGCTTTAACCTTTTGTTGTTTCTAAAGCTGACTACATCTTCAATTCTCATTATCACATAATTTCAATGAAATACTTGACTAGCTGTGAAAAAATGATTGAATTAGAAACATGAGGATCTTTCACTTTTTTCTAGCTTAAAACCTCTTGGTAATGTTTGTATTTGAACTCATCAACTTTAATTTCTAAAATACAATTCAAGCACATGAATACTTATTTCATATCTCATACAGGATTGTGTTGTGCAAAGAAGATCAGCACAAATAAAATTTAATTTATTTTATCATTTAATGTTTTGTTTATTAAAAACAAAAATTACACAAATCTTGATCCCATGTGGAATCTTTTGTTTTTAATTTTGTTTTCTCTATGTGACAATATCGAGATTGCTACAAAAGATTTTGATAGCATCCATTTGGGTGACAAAACCCTGTATTCTTCACTGATAAAAGATGCCAATTCTGTCAAAATTTCCTTTCTTGGATCCTCGATCTATTTTTTGGATGAGGTATCTCCAAGAATCTTCGTACTTAAGGACAAAACGACATACTTTGGCAGAGGCTCTCCAGCCAAATTAAGAATAGACTTTGAGAGCAAGTTCATCGGTGTAGAGTATTTTGTTTATAGATTTATTTTTTATAACATCAAGGTTCTTTTGACTTCGATTGCACTCATAACTTTGATATTTAAAAAACACAGAATTTTTGCAAAATTTTATGAAATTTAAGTGATAAATAAAATTTGTGATTAATTAAGCTTATTTTTTAATTATGTAGGATTTGAAATACACAAAGATACCATCAAAAACACTACTGCAAACGTATGTGGTTCACATGGATAACTAATTGTAAAAACATGTTAGAAACTAAAAATTATTTCGAAAACATTGAGAAGACAAAACTTTTGCAAATTATTTACTTAGAAATTTTACATCTTTAGCATTACTTTGTAATCCGAACCGTGCCCCTATGAAAATATGGTCGGAAGGAAAATGTATGTTTGGCAGGCCCACACACTGCTCCGCATACTCCTCCTCTATCGGAGAAAGCACGCCACTAAGATTTAAATTATCTGTAAAAAATATATAATCTATAGTGTCTCTAAATGCCGGGGTGAAGTTGGTAAACTCAAGATCTTGGTCTTTATACGAGTCATAGAATCTAATATTATGTCTGAAACCTGAATTAAAAGGAGAATAGTCAAACAGCCCGAAGTCAGTGCCATCTGTTTTTCTGTCCAAAATTAGGTTGTAAACAGCAGAGTCTCGCAGGCTGTTAAAGTCACCCATTAAAATAATAGAGGGGTTTTTATATTTCTGTTTTACTTTCTCGATTTCTTCTATGAGCAGAATTACTTGAAACAGTTTTATATCGATGTATTCTGGATTCCAATAGATATGGGCATTTACAACAATAATAGGATCTGAATCACAGCCTTCTGGAAGACTCTTCTCCACGACAGTGATAAGAGCAACATTCTCCTTCTTGGTGTTTCTGTTTAGAATGTCAGGATTGATTGAAAACCTGGAGTCAGAAATAATTTTCTGAAAAAAATTTACATGGACCGTTTCTATCAGTTTAAATTTGCCTTTTTTCCAGAATGTGGCACATCCATCGACCATCTTCTTGTCTACAGTGGCAGATGGTCTATTCTTGGGATAGAAAATGCCCTCATAATCACCTCTTATTTCCAGCTGATCCCTGTAAAAATCAAAGAAGGATGAATTTTCAATCTCTTGGAGTGCCAAAATATCAACATTGTAGGCCAGAATGTTTTGCAGAATATTCTCCCTTCTCAGGTCTGGATTAATAACCCATGAAGGCGCATATGTGCATTTAGAGGCATAGAAGTTGCACAGTATGTTGTATGTGCCCACTGTTATAATCTCATCCGTGCTTTCCTTTTTAAACACAGTGTCGATCCAGGCACGGTCTGCAGGTGGGCTGTAGGAAGTGTTATTCTCTCTGCAGAAATGTATCAGGGACCTGTCTCTGCTCAGTGAATTAAAAGGAACCACAAGCGGATTGTTGAGAAGATTGAGTATTTCTAAGTTAAAAAGACTGCCTAGCTCCATGGGAATGGTGGTGATAAAGTTATCATTTAAATATAGCTCTTTCAGAGATACCGCCTTCCCTAGCTCTGGCGGGATGTTTCTTAATTTATTATGTGAGAGATTCAGTCTTTCCAAGCTTTTAAGCTTGTAAATGTCCTTTGGAATGCTTTCCAACTCATTGTTGTTTAGAAGAAGCTCCTTGATGGATGGAAGCAGAAAAAGCGAAGCGTTCAGGGACTTCAGCCCTTGGAAAGACAGGTCTAGCCCAACTATTCTATCATTTGATGCCCTGGGCGGGCTTGATTTTGGAGGATGCTTAGTTTTTTCGTCCATTGAAGGAATAAATTTTTGAAAGAAAATATGACTTGGGTGTAACACAAAATAAATAAAAGAAAAAAGAGGGTAATAAAGCAATTCTACTTTGGCAATACTGTTTAAAGTATGCAATCAGTGCATGAATGTGCTTATACTGTCATTATTTTATATTTTCATTGTCTATTTTGTTAAGCTTTTTACAGTTTACAAATTAAGATTAAATGAATGAAATCTGTTAACAAAAATTAAGAATGAAAGGTATTCATGTTATTTTATGTCTACTGTCTTGTATTGTCCTGTTTTTCAGACAACACATTCAGCAGACTTTTTACACGATTTCATGCACTTAATCTTAATTTAATTACAAATTAGATTGGTAGAAGGAAGTTTAACAAACGATCTTTACTTGTATGTAATGATAAAGGAAATGACTAACAAAGCGATGCAATTTTATACATCAATAGAATAGATAATAAAATAGTTAACAAGATAGATAAATAGAACTTGTAAGATAGATAAATAGGCTAAAAGCCTTTATTAAGTACACCATAAATAATGTTTGTGTTACTTCAAACTCTTATCTTCAATATGACAAATCTCTTCTTTTATTGTTTGCCATGAAACTCGAGGATTTGAGAGAAAAAAGAGAATTTCTTATACTAAAGCAGAAATTGCTCATAGAGAGGCTCGAAGAGTATATAAAATGCACATCGCAAACTGTAGAAAGCTGCCTCCATCAGATGAAAACATTTGAGGTCTTCGACTTCAACATAAAAGATCTTTTGATTGCAAAATTTACAACCTTTCTTGAAAAGAATAAGGCTGATGCTTGCTCATTGATTGGAAAGCTTATAGATCCCACTGAAACCAGAACAGAGTTTGCTGAAAAAGATGGAGCTTTGGACATTGTTGAAGATCTTATAAGGAAATCTGTTATCATGAACTGCTTTATACAAACACAGAAGAAATCAGACGTGAAAGAGTGTGCTAACAAGATGGTTTTTGTTGAAAATAACCAAGTAACTGGTATTGATGGCGCTGCAAATAAGTGTAGCAGTCCTAAACATAGGTATTTTTATATTATTCTGTATTCTGGAGAGATTTTGGATGATGTTCCTGATATTGAGTCTTCAGAGCTTCCAATGATTAACAAACTCAAGCTCTTGCAGAAAGAAAATATTTTACATGACAAGCCCTGTAAAAAGACAAGCTTGCTGCCAAAGCTCAACAAAGAAGACCCTATTCTGGAGAATATGTTTCTAAGACCTTTGAAATATAAGGTCTATGAGAACCAGCTGAGAAAGATGATTCTGGTTGAAAAGACCAAGCTAGTTTTAGATATTTGCACTAAAATAAAAGATTGGCAGATTCAAGATCTTTTAAGCTTAACTTCTCCGTGCTATCTCAGTGAGAAAAAATACATTGATGTTTTAAGCTTAGAAGATAATATTCTTATAGACTATATTGTATTGTATCTTGAACAAAAGAATCTGAACAATCAGAAACATTCGGATTTCGAAGATTTATTCTATGCTTACGACATCCCTGATCTGCATTTTGAGATAAACTCTATGTTTTCAAATGCTTTTAGCCAAGTTTCAATCGAAAGAATTCCTATGATCCTAAATTATATTTTTAATGTCTCGCCTGGATACTCTAAAATAATAGATTTGAAAGGCTATGAAGATTCTAAGTATTTTTATTTGTTATCTTGGACTGAAAAATGCAAATATTAAATTCTGTATAAAAAATATTTTTACTATTTGCCAAATTAAGTAATTTGCTTTACGAAAAGTATTCATTTCACATTAAACTTAATTTATTGTCCTTTCTTTTCTCATTGAAAACTTAAAATTTTTTAGGATATAAATTTTTACCCATTCATGGCTAAGCTTACGGATTCTGAATTCAAAGTTTCAAAAATTTTAAGAAATGTTCTTGCTGAAGCAATCCAGAGAGAGCCAGACTTGAGCCGTCATCTAGAAGAGATAACCCTTTCTCCATATATTTTCAACGACAATCTCCCAAAGATTATGGTTGTGACCTTACCGCTGGAGCTTCTTATACATTCAAAGCTCCAGTACGGCGAAATAATGTCAGCACTAAAGAAGGAATTTTCTAATTACATTCTTCTTACCAGAAGGACTGGTGAAGTTCCATCTTCAAAGGTTTTTACACCAATCAAGCCAAGAGAAGAGCTTATACAGGATCTTGTTTTTCCAGCCCTTATCTCCGCCAGGACTAATGAGGTCGAGAGTAGAGACGATATGACCCAAGTTGTTTACTTGGACAGCAAAAACCAGTGCTGGTCAAAGCCCGAGCTCTCCTCTATTGAGAATCTTCTTTCCAATGTCTTTGAGCAAAATTTTAGAGTTAGAATATTCGGAGCCGAAATTTAATTGACTAAATTATTATTGAGATTCTGTTTGTAAAGGTATTTTTATATTTTACCGCCCATAAAGGCAATTTTATATTGGTTTTCTCGAGCTTTGTGCGATTATATGAAGCTTTGGCTTTTAATAGTTGAAGAACTAAATTTTATATGGCTACAAGAGATTTTAAACAATGACTATTTTGATTTGTGTATGTAATGAAATAATAGCTTCTCTTGTAGTTAAATGCGAGAAAAACATAATTTTAGAAAAAAAACATAGCCTCACGTATGGTTTAATATTAAACACTATGTAAGATTTCAGCAACCTCAGAATACACAATCGTTATTTTTTAAGCAACTTTTTTTGGACTTTTCTGCTAAATCAGAAGAAAGATCTAAATACACCAAAATGTCTGTGAAAATATCGAGCTTTAGATTCAAAATTTTCTCATTCTGAATATCAACTTCCAAAGACTCAAAAATTCTGAAAATGTCCAACGTTCTTGACTTTATAATATTAAATAATGCCAAAATCTCCATCAAAGTTGATTTGAACAAAGGTTCCATGCAATCATATTCTATTTGATAATCATTTAGAGTATAATGCATGTGAGAAGTTATCCTGTCCAGGTTTTCTTTAATCGCAGGCTGTAAATTCAAATTGAGAGTGAAATATGTCTTTATTCCCGTTTTGAGGGATGAATCTGGGCTTTTACTGTTCTCATCAACTATGAGCAAATCTAACAGAAAATTAATGTATTCAAAAATGTTTTGTATTTTGTTGTACAGATGAGAGATGTTTTCATTGTGCTCTGACCGCAAAAATTGCTTAAGTTTGATCTTAAAATGATCAAATACAATATTATAACTTACGTAATCATCACTAGGGTTTTGGAATACAATGTCGTTCAAAAAAAGATTCTGCATGCAAGAAAACTTAAAATTACCAATGAACATTTTTCTATAGACTAAATCTAGCGAGTTAGGAATTAAATTATCACTTTTTGGCATTTGATTCCTAATTCTACGAGAAAACTCCAACAAAAAGCTTCTTATCTCATCTTTTGTATAGTCCGTATCTTTCAAGAACCTCAAAATCTCTAATCTTTTTTCATTCATTAGCTTGCAATAATTAGGCCTTGGGCCTTCTTTCTTTGTAATGCATTCACATCTTGCATCTTTATTTTCCTTGTTAGGTATATCTAAGTCTATTTCAGATATTTTATCGAGTTCATTTTTTTTATTTTCTGGAGCTAAAACATCAGAAGATCTTTGAGAAGCTCTGGAAAGATCAATTAAGACTGCCCAATATAAATTAAAGCTGAGAATCATGGGCAAGTATCTAAATATTTGAGTTGTCCAAAAATTTGACCATTTATTTTACTTAAGAATAAAAATTTAATTTGAAGCAAAAGATAAGAATTAAACCACTCAAAAGCTCTAATTTTATAAATTTTTCATTCTGAACCTAAGAAAAACATGCCTTTGCTAAAACATCTTTAGTCTAGAAACTAGATGAAAAAAGCACTGCTTCTTCTGCAAAATATACGTTCTCAGGAAAAAGGCATTTAATAATGTACAAAAAATGCCAAATTTTTATTAAAAGTAAAAATCAAAAGGTTTTATTCACTACGCACAATAAATTTGCACAGTGTGTCATAAAATTTGCCATAGTCAATTTTTTCTGTGTTCAAAACACCTTGTTGGCTAGGATTTACATAATGCAGCAAGATTCGTTCCTGGCTCCTTCCTTCCACCGTTTCCTTGTACTGCGGAGCAGGGACTCTGTTAAGCAAAGAAAGGCTGTACTCTTTCGACTCTTCTATTATAGTCTTAAAAAAGGCATATTCTGGCTTCTCGTGAAGACTCTCTTTAATCCAATCTCCAACATACTTTCCGTGCCACAGCAGCACATTGTGGAAGCTATCAAGAACAAGAATGCATTCAGGATTCAGGCTGCTTGTGTCTAACTCTACAGGCTGGATATCGCCCTGATAATGAAAAGAGATTAATGATGGCTTGATCATCTTTATTGCATCTTCAGTGATAAGCTTGTATAATAGGATCCTAAAATATGAGCTCTCGTCCACAGAAATGCCATCCTGCTGGACCAGCAGACTTCTTCTGAAGAAAAACATAAAGTTGGGAAAATACGACATTGAGTCGGGAAGCGATACACTGTTTGGTGTATCCTTCAAAAACGAACCGTATTTCTTGGTAAACCTTATCAGAGTTTTATCTATAGCATTTTCAAAGTCATAGACATTCTGGAAATTCTTCATCAGAAAAGCTCTGGCTTGGAATACACAAGCAGCTTCCTGATCAAAGCTATGTGCCATTCTCGACTTGTCATCACTGAACATTCTACTGAAAGACGTAACCTTGGTGATAATCTTCTTGTCACTTCGCTGGTATTGCGTAATTATTTGGACATATCCAAAATCTCCATTTTTGGCATTGCCGTTGTTTTCAAACAAAATAGAAATATTTGTCTTAGGCAGCATGGATCCCATCTTCCAGCCTGTCCCAAAAGATCTACCTTCGCCCAGAACGCCCTTCACGACTAAATTAGAAGATGTCTTGATCTGCATTTTGACGTTGAACCCCATCAGAAGCACGTTTTCCTCGTTCTGCTCAAAAATTTTGTCCAAGGACTTGATTTTGACATCTTCATCGAAGTCCTGTGCCATGATCAAAGTTCCACCAGTCATTGAAATTATTGGCTTCAGTTGCTCTATCCCAATATCAGCAATTGTCTCAGCTATGAGGTCAACACTGTGACCGCATGCGTTCAAACGCTCACCAAGCGACTTATAGTGTCCACCAGCCGCAGCCAGATCTAAACTTTCCGAGTTGTTTCCCAAAACTTCGAGCATGCTTACTTTTCCCGGGCCAAAAGTGCATGGTCCCTGCGTAAAAAGCATGTATTTAACACATGCTTCACTAAATGATCCTTCCAAAATTGAAATGGCAAGAGAAAGCGCAGAACCCGTGCATCTTATCGGATTATATCCATGAAGAATTGGAAATGGGTCCTGCTCCAGATGCTCTATAATATAAAAAAGCTCGTCTAATCTTTCATTCTTCTTTACCAAAAAGTTTCGAATGTCGTTTAAGTTAAATTGGTTGAAAACATCTTTAGTATAGGCTACTCTTCCAGAGAACTGGTAAATGCTCTTCATTTCTTCGTCTGCAAAAGAGATTAATTCAATATTGGAACCAAAAAGCATTATGCCCACTAGACTCTCATCAGGCAGCAATTCCAAGGTCCTTCTGACACCTGACTTCATTAATTCGTGCCTCTCTTGGTCGTAAGTGCAAATATCGATTATTATGAAGAAAACTGGTGAAAAAGGTGTTGTTTTCGACAGAACATATTCTATTGTCGAATTTTCATCTCTAAGCTCGGATGGTATATTCTGTGCAGAAAAGTCTCTCATGTGCTGAGGAAGAGCATTTCTTCTATTACAGAAAGTGCATGACCATGATTTCGATCCGTAGTCAACAATAGACTGCTGGCACAGAATCGACTGGCAGCCTTGGCATGGCACAGGCTCATATGGGAGTGACAGACATGCTTGATGAATATTGTACAGGCATGCGATAGGTACTACTTCATTTTTGCTCAGTGTTGTCGGCCATATGTTCCAGGTGAGCCTAACCCCGTCAATGTCTTCTATTGCTTTGATTGTTTGCTCCATTTGGGGATAAAAATTGCATTTTGTTTAATAATCTCAGATTTTGTTGGGAAATTTAAACAAATTTTGTAAATAAAGACTTAAGCACTTTTATTAGGAAGTAGATTGAATTGCGTATGATATTTTAGAATTGTTCAAGAATTTGTAAGATTGATCTTTTATTTCCCAACAAAATTAATTGGCAGCCAGTAGAGGCATAAAACATTTGACTGTAAAAAAAGTCTTGTTGAGGCTGGGATATCCTGTCTTGTAGCAGAAAATTTGAGTTTTGATTTGCACACTACACCTAGGCAATATTTTGGTAAAAAATCATACAAAGTTCTGATGTTCTATGAAGATTAATTTTGGGTTTTAAACAAACCATATTGCAATTTATCTTTGTTTTAAAGTTGTAAAATACTTTATTGAATATTTCCAAACGAATTTGCAGACATTTTAAAATTAGCGTAACTTCAAGATTAAAATTAATGTGGGACAAATCCAGATTATAAGGACCACAATAGATCAGCAGAGCCTTCTGATATGAAATTAGAAGACATAAAGTTAAAAATACGCTCAAAAATCAATTGCACTTGAAACAAAATATATTTATATTATTTAGTTTCAGAATTAGATACAACTTAAATATCAAAGCCTCTTTGTCGAGATGGCTGATAACAGCGGCAAAAAGAAGCGTCGTTTTCAGATTAAATGGTGGTGGGATTCAGATGATGAAAGGATGGCAGCTCAAGATCCAGAATATGCAAAAGGATTGGAAAAAACAGACAAAATAATAGAAGAAAATGATGTTGAGAAAGATAAAATACAAGATGTAAAGAAGGAGGTAATGAACGAGATCCAGGAAAATAAAGATGCAAACGTAGCAGACCAGCAAAAGAATGGTGAAAATAACAAAGAAGAAGAGTCTGGTGGATGGTTTGGTAAAAGCAAGAAACAAAAAGATGCAAATGTGGCAGATCAGCAAAATAATGGTGAAAATAACAAAGAAGAAGAGTCTGGTGGATGGTTTGGTAAAGGTAAGAAACAAAAAGATGCAAATGTGGCAGATCAGCAAAATAATGGTGAAAATAACAAAGAAGAAGAGTCTGGTGGATGGTTTGGTAAAAGCAAGAAACAAAAAGATGCAAATATGGCAGACCAGCAAAGGAATAACCAAAATACAGCAAATGGCAAAAAAGATGACAGTAATGCAAATATTGCAGACCAGCAAAAGCATGATGAAACTAATAGAAAAGACGATTCTGGCGGATGGTTTGGTTGGGGTAAGCAGCAAAAAGATGTAAATGCAAGAGATCAGCAAAAAAATGGAGAAAATACAACAAATGGCAAAAAAGATGGCAGTAATGCAAATGATGCTCGGAATCTGAAATCAGATGAAAAGAAAAACAAAGATGTTAGTTCTACTGATCAAGCAAAGTCCCAGTTGACAAGTGAAAAGGAAAATTCTCAAACAAAACAAGATAGTTTAAAGACAAAACCTAGCAATGACAGTTATGCTGATAAAAATAAGAATACAAACGTAGAGAAAGACATCTCTAAAGGAAATATGAGAGAAGAAAAGGCACAGGAATCAAAGAGTTTGCAGAAAGATGATCAAGGCAAAATATCAAATGGAGGCGACAAAAACAAATCCAGTGAAAATACCAAGAAAGATGAAGCAAATCAACATAATGGAAAGAATGGAGATTCTAAACAGCCGACAGGGTCAAGCTTGAATTCATCTGAAGAACATAAAAAGAGTCAAAATGAGAATCCGCCTGGCACACAAAATTCGGGGAAGGATTCTGAAGATAAAAAGAATGCACAAACAAACACTAAAAAGACAGTCAATGAAGACACTGAAGATAAAGATTTGATGTGTAAATCCTGCTACAAAATACTAAGACTCTGTGCACTTTGCAATATAATCTTTATTGGATTCCTTCTGCTTGCAACAGAAGTTATATGGGATTGCAGCGTGACATTCAACCAGATCACACTCTTTTCTACTATAATTATTGGAATCATACCTCTCATTTTGCTGATAGGCAAAAAGAACATAATTTCTGAGATTATTGGGTGCTTATCGGTGCTAGTGGTGATTGCTCTGCTGATTTACCTGTTTCTAAACAGAGTCAAAGTATATCCCTATTTTATTTCAATCAACGATGAGGACCCGGAAAGATTGATGGACATTCAGAACCAACCTTGGAGCCAAAGATGGGATAGCATCAAGCAGATTCTTGAAAAAAGGGATATCTTTCTCGAAAGATGGGCTGCAAATAGCAAGAAGCCGGGTGTGAAGCTGTTCCTTTTAAAGCATCCTTTAATATACAGTCAAAGCGAAGCATTTACATTTGACAAAGAAAGGTTTAAGAGACAGATAGAAAATGAAACAGAAATGTCGCAAAAGCTGGAAAACAAGGCTGTGATAATAAGTCCAATAATCAGGTTTAACTGGTCGATAGAAAAGTCTTCAGAAGTCCTACAAATACTCGGATCAACCAAGTTCAGCAAGCTAGGTACCAATTATATTCTTATAATAGGAATATTTTCAAATACCACAGACCTTACAAGCAAGTTCAGAATGGGTATCGAAGAGATTGATAAATACAGCATTCCAGAAGTAAATAGTTATGAGCCCACTATCGAGAGCAGTCCAAAGTTGTGATCTGCTGAGAAGATTAGAGTCTTTTTAGTGCGCTTCGTAAAGTATAATTTAACTCATAGAAAATAAATTTAAAAATTTTTCATATAAAAGTAGCCCATGAGTTTAGCAGACGAATTGAGCAAGAAGCTTGAAGGTGGGAAGTTTAGGCTTCTGAATGAAAAGATGTATAAAAACAAAGATCTCACTGAAGAAGAGTTTACAAAATATCACACATATTACTCAAACCAAGTTAAAAAGTGGCCTGTAGATCCAAAGACTGTTATTATTTCTAAAATAGAATCCAATCTGGGAAAGGACTGCAAAATAGCTGATTTGGGCTGTGGAGATGGGCTGATATCCAAGAAGTTTCCCAACGTCAAGTCTTTTGACAAATATCCTGTAAGCAAAAAGATTATCAAGTCCAATTTAACATCTGTGGAAGCCGAGGACAAAGAGTTTGATGTTGCTGTCTGCTGTCTCAGCATGATGATGACCTGCATTACTAAAGTTGTTAAAGAGACAAACAGAATACTGAAGAAAGATGGGCAATTTTACATTGCAGAGGTCACGAGCAGAATTAGAAGCATCAGGAAATTTATTAGTGATTTCGAAAAGCTTGGGTTCAAGCTAAAGGAGGTAGACACTAAAAATACCCACTTTACCATGCTCATTTTTACAAAAATAGAGGATGTCAGCGAGCATTCTAAGCTTCCCACAATCAGCCTCAATCCTTGCTTGTACAAGAAGAGATGAAATTGATGGTATTTTCAATAAAATTTTTAAGAGCATTCGAAATTTGTGTTCGGTTAGACATTTTAGATTGTCAGAGATATGTCTAGCACAGCTTATCTTTCAATTTTGATCTTTTTGCAGCAAAATATTCTTATAACATTCTTTTAAATTCTGATATATTCAAAGTAAAAGGTTTAACATTTACGTTAATTTTACTAAAAATAAAAATAATTATTACAGCTATGAAATCTGTAATCACAAATATAAGCCAAGTGAAATCTTTAAACACAAATACAAGCCAAGTGAAAACTAAAAAAGGATATTTTATTAAATTAATGTGTTTCTCTTGTCACTAATATTCTATCTATGAATCATACAAGCAAAATAGCATTGACACATCCGTCATTTTCAGGATTATTCGTAATTTGAGCATACTTTCCCCACACTACTTGTCCGCTACCATCAACTATTCCCAATTCACTGACATTGACCTCAATAATGGTGCCTTTAGTAAGAACCCCAAGCCCAGTGAAAAGATCAGAATGAGGATTCTTTTTAATAGAAAGAATGGGGAGATTAAAGGTTGTCTTGAGCTCAGGATGTGAGACATGAGCCCTGGTGATTCTCATGCTCATTGGACGAATGAATCTCTCAAATTTAGGGGCCTTCCTGGTAAAATCCTGTCCAACAAAGCATGGTCTGTTGACCATCCTCTTCCAGTGCTTGTTCTTCCTTTTGCCCGAGGAAACAACACCAAACACATCAGCCTCGCTGAGACCTTCGACCTTTGCAATAGGAACCGTGTACTTGGCTGCTTTTTCTTTTCTTTTTTGCTTTATTTTTGTGCTCAGCTCCTTAGCCTGCTCATTGATACCCCTGTCAAGCAGGAATGCAGGAAGAGCCTCAGTCTCGGTCTTAGCTAGCACTTTGGCTCTCTTGGCCTCTGTAATTTTAACATTCTTTTTCAGTTGTATCTTCTCGGCTAGGCACTTCTTGTGGAAAAGCTTAGCTTTCATGCCGGTCAGTGTTGTGACCTTTTTGTGAATGAGCTTAGACTCTCTGGCCTGCTTTTTCGCCTTTCTAACCTCAAAATCAAGTGGTCTTCCAAATTTCTTTATTGATTCTTCTACATATTCATTCTGTGGCATTTTGGGAGTAAGCAAAATTTTAAATTCTAAAATTTTTAAATAAAGCGTAACCAGCATCCCTTTGTCAATTGCGCATCCAAAATGTCTTTGCAACATTCCAAAGCTTTTATTAATCATTCTACTAATCATCTTTATAGATATTTTTACTTTATTTCAACATTTAAAAAAACTAACAAAATAGCCTATAAAACGTAAATTAGAGATTTACTCATCTGGATCATTGATTCCAGCAGGCGTAATTGCGAATACTGCCTCTAAATCAGGCAATAAGGGAGAATCGTATATCTTGCAGATTCGTGTTGTCCCTCGCCCTTTTCTCAGGTAAAGCCTAGTTGTGGATGCATGAGCAATGATATTTCCACCAATTGGCTTCTTGGGATCAGCATTGAACATGGCTGCTGCCCCGTCCACCGTTGCAACCACCTGGTTAGTAATGACAACAGCCACCCCGTAAGTTTCAGCAAGATTTGTTAGGCTTCTTAGAAACCTAGCCAGATGGATCTGTCGAGCTCCCAGCTCTCCTCTGCCATTGTAATCTGTCCTGTATAGTGCAGTAGCCGAATCTACTATCAAAACTGCATATTTGCTCTCTGACATCATGGCTGACGCATGAATCAGTAAATTATTCTGATGGTCAGAGTTGTAAGCTCTTGCGTAGCTTATGTTCTCCATGACAGTATCAGGATCCAGTCCCAGCCTTTCGGCTATAGGAATCAATCTTTCGGTCCTGAAAGTTCCTTCAGTGTCTATATAAAGGCACTTTCCGCCGCCACCGCCATTCTCAACTGGGAGCTGGCAAGTTACAGCAATAGTATGGCATAGCTGCGTCTTTCCGGTTCTAAATTCACCAAATATCTCGGTGATGCTGCCGCTTTCGAATCCACCATTCAAGAGCTTGTCTAGCTCATTGCTTCCAGTGCTAATATAACATACCTCTACTCTCTTGGCATGGTATTCTGTTGCGGAAGTAAAGCCCATTGGAACGAGCTTGGCTGACTCTTTAATCAGCTTGTCGACCTTTACGTCGCTAAATCCTTTAATTTCCAAAAGCTCTTTCCTTGGAGCAAATGCCAGGCTTTGAACAGTGTTGTAGCCAGCTTCAACAAGCTTAGCAACATCACTTGCATTTACTCCCACAGTCTTCAGCTCCTCGATAGAGATATATGAAGCCTTCTCCTCCATTTGCATGCTAACTTCTGCGGCCATTGGGCCTTGAAAATTTAAGTTTCTTACATTTCCATTATTCTAGAGATTATTTGATTTTTTAAAATTTGTTAAATTGCATAAATTAAAGATAAGGCTAAAATTTCTGACGTTTGAGATACAATTTTTAAGCTTAAAAGACATTATAAGCTAGTGTTTGTGTTTAGCATGGGCAATTACTCGCAACACATATACATTCAATGTTCTGCATTAGTTTTATACAAAAACATTCAACTTCAGAGGTTGTGAAGCAAACATTATTTTAGATTAACCTATTTTTTCGAATGATTTAATATCTGCTAGTGTTTATTCCGCTGTACAGTGCTTATACAACTCAAAAACAGTGCAAAAACTTCTTAAGATTATATTGAAGTCTTTAAGACTCTTTTTCTGCTTTTTAAACCTACAATTAAAGTTAATACTTTGAAAAACGTGTTAAAAAATAATTTATATCCGCATAAATTTCTAGATCAATCAAACTGTTTAATATGTGCATTAAAAGAATATTCAGGCTATTTTGGAGGAATCAAATATCACATCAGCCATAGATAAAATAACGACACAGGTAAAAGACTAACATGAGAACTCAATGAAGAATAGTTTCATTAGCATAAAATCTCAGACATGCTAGAATTTCATTTGACTTCGCATAAATTAACAAGAGGCTCTGCTTCGCTCTTTACATGTAATATCCAGGCTTAGAAATATTAATTCCGAGGTCCTTAAGGGCTTTCTCTAGGTCTTGCACTTGAAGAGTAACTTTCTTCTCCTTCATGAATCTCTTGTCTTTCTGTGCAGCCTTTGTGTACATTTTGTGGTATTGGAATGCACCAACAGCTACATCTGTTAGAAACTTATGCGACAACAGTGAAATAGACTTCTTGACATTTTCGTCCAATGTACTAGCTCCACATTTTTCCATGTAGTATTCAAGAACTGTGTCGGGAATGGCTGGTGTGTAAGAGTCCAGCTTCTCTTTTAATTCGTTAAACTCATTGTTTTCCATTATGGACGAGAAATTCAAAAAATTTCAGCAAATAATTTTCATGAGTCATTCTACAATTCAAAGCTTTTATGCTGTTTCAGAGCTTTGCGCATCAACTCAGATGCTTCTTTTTAATTTGCATAATTTTATGAAAAGAATATTTTTAGGATGAATTGAAAAACAAAAGTTGATAGCTGGTTTAAGAGATAGTTTATTTTAGAGCTGCTGAGATCTCAAAGATTGCACAAATTCCTTGTAAAAAAATCTTTTCACCCCTTTTGTTAAGTCTTTTTCTACAAAATTGTTGATTTTCTCTGAAATAAAGGACTGTGGCCTGTTATTCATGAGAGATGAGATAAGTCTAAGCTCATCATCAGTCATAGAAAAATCTTCCAACAGAAATTTCAGGAACCTGAAACGCTCTTTGAAGTCCAGCAGCCCAAAATCGGACTGGTGGTGAAATCTCCTCATAAAAGCTGGATCAAACTCATCTATTCTATTTGTAGCAGTAAACACAAACACTGGCAAGTACTCCTTGGTGCATGCAACACCTATTTTGGTCAGAAGCTCGGATTTAACAAGGTTCTCTGAGACTTGCCCAGATCCTGAGTATGAACTAGCCCTTTTATTGAAAAAAATATCTCCTTCATCAAAAAACAATATGCAAGCCTTCCATTTTTTATCTTTAACCATATCTCTGGCTTCTGCAAATAGTTTTTTGACATTGCCTTCAGATTCGCCTACATACTTTCCATTGATATCAGCAGCTTGAACTTCACAAAACCATATTCTTGATGGCTGTTTTTTTATATACTGATCTAGCTTACTTGCATCGTCCAGGGTTTTCAATTCCTTGTATTCGGGATCTTTATCTTCTTCAAGTTTCTCTTTTTTTAAATCGTAATCTAGCTTTTTTGCTATCGCCTGAACAAAGAATGTTTTTCCAGTGCCTGGCGGCCCAAACAGTGCATAATTCATCTTTGTATAAATTGAATATTCTTCTAGCTCTTCCTTGGTCTTTCCTTCACTGATACCTCTGATGCACTTCATACATGCATTATGCCACTCCTTAAACAGGTCTTCTTTGCCAAAATATTCCCTAGCTGTCAAGGCTTTGCCACTCTTAAAATCGAATTTGCCTCTGCTCACACTTTCGGGATCCTGTTCTGAGGACATTTTATCAAAAAAACTACCAGCTTTATCGGAATCAGGCCACAAATGTTTTGGAATGTCCAAGCCTAGCAGGGAGGCCAAACACAATATTAATACTATGAAGCCTAGTACAGATCTGACACACCCAAAAAATGATCCAGAATTAGCCGTAGGCATGTTATTCTCTGTTTTTTTATCATATCTTGAGCTTATTAGCGCCACTAATATGTCTATGGAGGCTTTTTCATCATCTAATATTTTTTCAGCATTATGTCTCTTCAAAGCAGCTTCAATCAGGCTTTTGTCCAACTTTGGATCTTTTATATCTAGCTTAGTTGATGCAGCATTTGATTTTTTCTTAATCTCTACATTCTTGTTGTCCATTCTGGGCAAAATTTTAAAATTTTTACCATACAAAAATCTCCTTAAAAAATACAAAATTCGAATTTAGATCAATGTAAGAGCTTGAGACAATAATAAGCTGCAAGCTAATATAACTCAACATTGTGCATGTAAGCAGATAGTTTTATGAAAACATTTTTATAAGAAAAATTTATAAAATCTCAATTTTAAATTTTTAAAAACAAAATCCTCTTTTTTAAAATATCTAAAAATTAGCTCTCAAAAAAAAATGAAGATTGCTTAGTACTCATCTTTAGTTGAGAGCAGATTTTAAATGGTTTAATTCTCAAGATACAACTAACTAGATGCTTTATAGTGGCTAGTTTAAAGAGAACTTGCGCTTTGTCTTGTTCTGGATCAAAAGTTAATATTACATCCTAAAAAAATAAGCAAATTTTAGTATTTTTTATTATAAATTTTATTATAAATAAAATAACACTGCTGAAATATGCTCAGGACAGAACAGCCAATGCCAATTTAGTTAAATCAAAAATTGTACTTAAAAATCCTGTAATACAGCTCTAAAGCCTGATCTAATTGATACACTCTTTCATAAAAAGGCGATTGGGACATTTTCCTGATAGACTGTTCGACGGATACCGGTGTCTTGGACATTGTCAGGAGGTTAATTATGTTGAACCTGCTGTTAGTGATAATCTTGTTGTTTCTATTGAATTTTAAATAGCGGAATATCCCAACGTACTTGTCGTAGTCCTTAGGATTAAATTTTAATATCTCCATCATCTGCTCCATTTTATCCTGGAAAGTTGAATGCAAAAAGACTCTTTTGGCTTGCTTGGAATTATTTGTTATCTCTGTTGTGCACAAATTGAAAAAAACCGATGCCTTCTCTTTTATCTTTTGGCTGCCTATTTCATTTGGAAATTTGTTTTCGCTATTTTGCACAATAGGAAATCCAAGAAAGAGAAGGAGTGAAATTGCACAGAGATCGCCGTTGTAGCAGCTATAATGCAGAGGCGTGTTTCCATTGAAATTCTGATCATCTCTAAAATCAAACCTGCTCAAAATCAAAAAAAGATTCTCTTCACTCTGAACAATAAAGCTTAAGCGGCTCAGAACTCCAGCTTCCGGGATCATCTCCAGAACATCTTTGATTTGATTTCTCTTTTTGTTCATACACGCAAAGTCAAGAACAAAAACAGGAAGTGGCTCAAAGGAATCGGCCAGATGTATGCTTCTGTATTTATGGAGCAAGGAGTACTGCCTATACGGAATGAAATCCATGTAAGATGTTTTTTCTAGCTTGAAATTGGAGAATGCAGATATTATGTGTGGAGTCAGTCCATTCCACCCAATGTTATACTTGATTTTTTGTGATTTAAAAATATTCAAAATGTGATCAGAGCAGGTGCATGCCAGAATAAAATAAGATGGCCACTTTGGAGAGCCAAAAATGCTCTGGTTTATATTTACAAGCCTATTGGAAACGAAGTATTGGACTATTTCTCGGTTTCCGTTTATCATTGCCAGCAAAAAGACTTCATTTGCTTGCCGTGTCAGGCAGGGGCTTACGTTGCTGTTGAAAACGTATTTTCTTCGGCAAAGAACCGCTTTCTTCATTTTATAGCATTCAAATGCCCAATCTACGCTGTAATTTGCTACCAAATATGTGTTTGGCTCAGAGTAAGCAGAATCTACGACACCATTTCTATAATAAACAGAATGAAGGCCATGAAGGTTGAGAAGAACATTTATCTGTTCCAAACTGTTTCTGTCATACAGAATGTATTCAGAGTAGGACAGTTTATCTTTAAAAACTGTTCTAATTCTAGAATCATCCATTGGGGTCCTTGTAATGTTAAGTTATTCTGCTGGAGCAAATGAAAGCTGTAAGACTGGAATAAATCAAAACATTCTGGTGCAGAGTGTTTCAAATTTATGTTAGATCAATCTGCTCCAAGATTTTCTTCAATGACGAAAGAATATCCTGATGAATACTAAATTAAAGCTTTTCATGAGCATTTTATTTTATTTTATACTTTTGTCTACAAACAGAAGGAAAAAAGAACAGGATAAATATTTGTTTTAAATATGATAACAAACAAAATATAATGGGTAAAGGAGAGTTTACTGATATTATTGACTATCTAAAAATCTCTGAATGCTTTGATATTAAGAAAATATCAATTTTAGATCAGGCAGAGCAGTTTTTCAAGTACATTTGCGAAAAATCGCGATCAGCTAAAAATGTATTGCTATCCTGTCTGACAATCGATGAAAAAGGTAGAGGCAGAGATCTCTTGCAAATATTAGAGCAGAGAATCAAAAGAAAGCAGAACACTCGCATTTTTTTGGATAAGTCTAGATCCATGAGAAACAGAAGCTTTATAAAAGAGCTAAAAGAAAGAAACTTGTTTAATTCTGTCAAATTCATAGATAAGACAACTTTAACGATTCTACCGCATATTTTGAACGAGGCCATAAGCGTCTACCATGACAAAATTTATATCTTTGATCATGAAGTTTGCCTAAGCGGTGCTAATCTCGGCAAGGTATACTTTTCAAATCGAATAGACAGATACTGGATTATAAAAGACAAAAAGTTTGCTGAATCTATGGCCAAAAAAATATTTTCACAAAAAATAGCTCTGACCGCTAACAATAGCCTGAAAATATGTGACAAGTTTAATCTTCAGAAACTTACGGGCTTAGAAGCAAGAAGCAAAAGCATTGATGTCTGTCCTCCAAAGACAAAGATTTTCTGTTTTTCCGAAACGCACGAAAACAAGATCTTCAAGATTTTACTCAAAGCAAATCACAAAGAAATTTTTTTGAGTACTCCTTACATTAACTTTCCATCACACCACATAAAACTGCTGCAGAAGCACGATTTGAGCATTTTTGTATCTGCTCCAGAAAATAGGAGCTTTCAGAATTTCGGCTATTTTGGAAAGATCATCAATCAGATTTACACCTACAGCACCCTAAAAACCCAAGAATATCTGCCTAAAGCAAAAATACATGAGTTTAGCAGACCAGGGCATTCCTTTCATACAAAAGGTATTTGGATATTCAACGAAGACTACGCAGTATCTGTCATTGGTTCATCAAACTATAATTGCAGAAGTAACAAAGTTGATAAAGAGATCAGCTGGGTTGCTGTTACCAATGACCAAATTCTGATTGCAAAATGGCGAAATGAGATTAGAAATCTTTACAGAGATTCTTGCTTGAAGCCCATTTCTGAATTTAGAACTAGAAAAGTCCACTTGATTGCCATAATTTTGTTTTTTATTTTCAATAAATACATTTAAAAAGATGTTTTTAGTGGCCAAATCTAGTAAAAATCTGTAAAATTTTTTGACTAAAAACAAAAACAGGTCTGAAAACTCTTATACCACTTGTTATTCTGTAAATTAATAAAAAAGCAAAGTATCTCATTTTGTAGATAAATCTTTTGCTAAAAATTGCAAATTATTACAATTTTGCAATAACATTAAATTATAGCATGTGCTTTATGTTAATGATGCATTTCAGGAAAAAGAACAAATTTTTACGAATAAAAGTTTTTAGAAACAAAAAATAATATTGATAATTTTTATTGATGACTTCGCCAGCTGTTACAATTTGTAGTCTGTATTGACAGACTTGCTCAAAATGTCAGGGTCAATTTCAACGCAATGGTTCATATAAACCTTTTTAACACAAAAAAGCTCATAAAACAAAACATATTTCGGTGATTTCTTAAAAAGCTCATCATTTGGATGAATAAAGCATTCAATATCGCCAAAAATTGTTTTGTAGCATTTATTGTCGCGCTTGGCGACATTCATAAAAAACCCACTACAAAAAGCCCTTTCAATCTCCAGGTTGACATCTTTTTGCGGTGGAAAAATGCTTAAAAGCTGCGACTTCACCTTCTTTATCTGATGCATCGTCTTAAAATTCAGAAAATTCTTTTTTAAGAAAAAAGAAGAGAATTTTGAAGACGACCACAGGTTGTAAATGTTCAGGAAAGTATAAAAATCACCCTTAGGATGGCTAAATGCCGATTTGACCATCTTATATGCTTTATAATCACGATTATTGCTTTTTATATCAAGAAATACAGTCTGATAGTCTAAAAATGCTGCAACGGTAGAAACAGAGTTAAGACACCCTATTTTACTAGCCACTAGCAAGCTCATCCCGATCTCGGGATCAAGAGGCAGTTTTGCTATTGTTCTCCCAAGTCTAGTAATCTCACTATTTTTGTCAATAGCTTTTAAGTAATGTAAAAACTGAATTGATTTGTCTATACTCTTGATGTTGGGCCTATCAATGAAATCAAAGCTAAAAATATCCATATAGCCAAAATTTTTCATAGTTAAAATCAAACTGCTCAAGTTTGTTCTTAAAATTTCAGGGGCCAAATTTTCTTTCATTTCAAGATATTCGCTGACTGTGTAGGCCCTGAACACTATTCCGGGCTGTGTTCTTCCAGCACGTCCAGCTCTTTGTTTAGCTTGTGCCTTCGAAATGCTTACAACCTCCAAAAAGTCTACAGAAGAAGCCGAAGGTCTGCGCTTGATCTTCACTTTGCCGCTGTCCACAACAAATTTTATGTTCTCGATGGTAATTGATGTTTCAGCCACATTTGTACTTAGTATTATTTTTCTAGGACCCTTTATGAACACAAGATCCTGTTCTTCGGCTGCCATAGCTGAAAACAGCTTTAAAATAGAAATGCCAGACCCCAATAAGGCCGACTTCAGCGAAGCCTCGGCCCTGTAAATGTCTTCCTGGCCACTCAGGAACACAATAATATCTCCGTCGCAAAACTTTTTTACCAGTTTCAAGACAGTTTGAATACTTGCTTTTAAGTAATCTTCAACTGGCTTATTCAAATAAAAGTAAGTGACTTCATGTCTTCGCTGTTTTATCTCAACGATTGGGCAATTAAAATATTCTGAAAATTGCTCTGTGTTTAATGTAGCACTCATAATGATCACCTTGGTGGAAACATTTCCCTGCTTTAAGATGGCCTTCAAATGCCCAAGTAAAAAATCAATATTAATTGATCTTTCATGAGCCTCGTCTATGATTATCAGGTCATAACCAGAAATCTTTGATTTGTCCTGTATTTTTAAAAGAGAATTAGCGTCCCCGAAAGCCTTCTCGTTTGCACAACTTTCATCAAAAATGCTCTGATTTGTCATGAAAGTGTCGCTGCTTGCATTTTTATCTAGCATTTCTAGCCCAGATACTTTAGCTGTATTAGCTTGTTTGCATTCTGATTTAAAACGGGCTAATCCATCTTGAGGGACAACTCTTTTACCAGAATCTATTCCAGGTTCAATGTTTTCGCCTCTGGCCATCCTTTCCAAAGACTCAGTGTTAGAAAATTTACAGCTACCGTTTTCATAGCTTTTAACACACATTCTATCTCTTTTCCAATGGTTTAATTCATTCAATAAAACACCATCAGTTACATATTTTAACTTTGTATTCTTACTGGTCACATCTTCAAACCTGATAGAATATCCAACCTCTGCTCCTAACTTACATCCGATATCACTCGATACCTTTCTTGCAACATTTATTGCAGCCAATCTTCTTGGCTGAGTACATACTATGCTTTTGTATGTACTCATCAGTATTCTTGGGATTACAGTGGATTTTCCACATCCTGTATCCCCCTTGATCAATACTACGTCATTGGTTTCTAAGATTTTTACAATCTCAGGCAGTTTATCTTCTATTACATCAGATCTGACTTCTTTATCATCACCTTCGTTGAAAAATGAAAATCCAGGAAGACAATCAGGATGAGATTCTACATCATCCACCATAACATCATCTTCTTCAATTTTTGCACATATTTGTTTTTCTGTATTCAATCTCGATAAATCAATATTTGCAACATCGTCTTCTGGGCTTTCAAAATACTTTTTAAACCTATCTACCTTTGTATCGCCCACCAAGGCGTTGCTAGGAGCATGCCTTTTGTCACAAACCAGTTTAGTTATGCTTTTGCATACTTTTGACATCTCTAGCACAGCTCTGTCCTTGTCTAAGAGATATTTATCCGCATTTTTCTTCAATTCCTTGGTCAACCTCGCCTTTTCTTTTTGGAATTTATTATTGACAGCTATTTTTTGTCCATTTTGGGTTTGCCCCATGTTTCTGCTGTTTGGAAGAAAATTAATTGTTCGCGTTTCAAAGTTATCTAGATTTTGTTTGTTTTTACCAACAAAATCTACTTCTGCTTCTTCCAATAATTCAGAAGAATCTTCGTTGATGCTAAACGTGATGCCCTGAGTTTCAAAATTCTCTGTATTGCCAGATTTCGAAACATTTGGCAATTCAGCTGCTTTGTCATTAGAATACTCTGCTATTCTGTAAATATCAAATGAATCTTCATCTTCATTTGTAGATGCCTCTGAGCTGTCATAATTTTCAGCTTTACCAATAGAATTGTACATTACAACTTGGGGCAAGAAAATTACAGAAAATCTATCTCAAAATTTAATTTTAAAAAAGCATTATAAAATTCACCTTGCCAATCAAGAAGTTCTACCTTCTATTTAGAATATATGGTGCAAAAGACAGGTTTACATAAAGTTTATAGTATGAATATTGCAACTTTAATGAATATTTGGGATAAATCTCAATTAAAACAGACCCAATTTTCTAAAAGAGATGCTTCTAGGAAATACCATTTAAATGTGCTCTTTGATGCTTATGCTCAACAGCCTCTGCTTTATTCCCCTTTCAATCTCCTCTAACTTCACAATTTCAATGGAATGGCTGATGTTCTTGAGGTAGTATCTGTTCATAGCTTTTAACATATCAATGACATAGGAATAAAAATTGAAGTCCTGGGCCTTACCTAGTAGTTCTGCTTCCTTGAACAACTTAATGGTCTTGAGATTAAAGCTTGCCCACTCTAATGGCTGGAAGTACTCTGTTGCATTGTATTCCTGAGCCTGCAGCATGGTAAACTCCAAGTGTTTTATGACGATCTTCATCATATTCAGATACTGTTTTACATCAGACTCTTTTATCAAGGAGTTCACCTTTAGATAAAGATACAACGACTTCATCAAAAGAACGACTGATTCCTTGCTTTTTACACTGTTTGCTGCAGCTTTCAGGGAATCAGCTTCTTGGAACAACGAATCAATCCTACATTCTGACGGAAATAGAGTTCCGTATCCTTCTTGCGAAATTTTGGGATTTTCAAAGTCTCTATTGCTTCTTAAGTCTGATATTTTTCTAAGCAATGAATTGTCTTCGTTGTCTTTGCTCATCCAGGGATTTGAAGAAAACAAAACTTAAGATGGCAGAATTGTCTGCTTGAATTGGGCTAACAGCACAAATTTTATTAATCTGATTCTGTGACAAAGAACAGAATCTGTAGCCACAGGCAAGAATCCCCTAGAATATGAAATACATTTGTTATTTATTGAATAAAAATGTATAACAGGCTAAGCAGTTCTAAATAGCAGAGCCATTGTGCAGAAGAAAATCATGTGCATTCTTAATTATGGTCTGAATGTATGGCGACCCTTTGTTGTTGATTGAGTTGTTGTTGTAGAAGTTGTGATATTTGAATTCTAAGTCCTTTTGAGAAAAACTGTCATTGAGATCTAATATTTTTATAGCTTCTGCTCTGTCCATTTTGTATGGAAACAGGAGTTCCTTCAAAACCTTGCTAAACGAAACTTTGAAAGCTTTTGGCATAGCTTTTGTGTACAACGAAAGCATCTGGGCTGCTAAACAGAATTTTTAGCAAGTCCGAATATTTTGAAAATAAATTATTTGTAAAACAAAAGAGGAAGTATCTTAATTTTATTCCTTTTGCACAACATACCTGTAAAATCTTTCTTTAACATCTTCTCAAATAAAGCTTATCAAGTAGATACTTAAAATTTATAAAATACAAAAATTTTGATCACTGATCTTAAAATTGTAAAAAAGATACAAGTTGATTCACTTTGCAAGTCAGAAGACGCTGGATTGTGTAAAACATATCTGTTGGTATGCTAGGAGGCCAGTACTGCAAGAAAATATAGGCTTTGTTTTTAAATAGACAAAATTGTTATGAATTGTCAACATACTTAACATAGTTTTAGTAAATGGTCACTATCACTAATTACATACTTTCAAACAAGCTTATTATTAGACGTAATTAGATGTAAAAGTTAAACTAAAACATTTATTTTTTTATTCTAACTTCAAAATTCATAGCAATCACAAATGTCTTTTCGCGACTTACTCAAAAATAAAAAATCAAAATTTCCAATCGGCATGCTTTCTTGTTCTCGCGAAGCAACCTCCTTCCTAAAACACAGACTAATTTGAGAGAATTCTTTTTTGGTAATGGGTCTGTGATATCCGTACTTGCACAATACAGAATTTAAGGTATCTAAGGTCTTTTGATTGCAACTTTCTGATGCACACTCAATGATTTTCGATCGTTCTCTAATAAATTCAAATCCACATGATAAAAAATGTACAGGATCTTCAATAACACAATCGTCTTGGCTTAGTTCAAGACACATTCTGCCTTCGTAACTAACAGAATCTACCGGCTTCTGTGAATCAGAATGTTGCTCTAGATCCTGAAAGATAATGTTAAGAGCTTCAAAGGTCTTGAAAGCTGTAATCTTTGATTCACATCCCAAGAATCTCGCAAAGTAAGACAGATTTTCTGCAATCTTACAATTTATCATCACTTCTAACTGTTTATAAATGTAGTTTCTGTCTCTGGTGTGCATGAAATCTATAAACAAGGCGCTTTTTCTGGTGATAAAATCAAATATGCTTGGAAATATGAAATTTTTGTCCTGCAAAAAACATTTTACAATTTTTTGATCCAAAAAGTCTAAATTAAAAGCATTCACACACTTTATTATGGAAGGCCTACAGTTTGCAACTTTAAAATGCTTTTCTAAGGTTCTTCTACTGATGAAAAAACTTTTAACTTTTATAAGCGAGCAAATTTCATATAAAATTGCTAAAAATCTCTGGTTCTTACACTTTTTAATGGCAGCTGACAAGGATTTGACATAAACATCGTGAGCTGAGCTTACTTTTAGAAATGAGTTTGCCGATTCTATAAACATGTGATAATCAGACAAGTCTCGTTCATCTTGTCTCATTTTGTAAATGTTTTTCAGACACAAGTCCATTTTTATGAACTCTTCCGTATTTATTGCTTGCCTGCCGCTGTCATTGTTCATTGAAGGATAGCCAAGATATTAATTTTAACATTTTCTTATAATTCTTATCTTGGCAAATAGAACAAAAGCTAACTTGCTGCTATATTACTATTTACTTAATTGTGGCTATTGAGGGAGGATTGAAATATGTTGGAGTCAAATATTGCTCAAGATCTTCAGCTTACTTTTCAAAAACAACAAGGCTAGAAATTCATTGTTTTACAGCATATCCATTTGGCTGCTGGCTGAGACTCAATCCTGTAAAAGAGTTTTGCTGAAATTTTAAAATTGCTAAATTTTTCAAAAGATTTTAAAATACTCCCTAAATGCCAATACTTGCGCTGACTGATGCAGGACTAATTATAGACGTCTTTGGAGGAAATCCTATAAGCATCCAAAGCGAGGCCTACCAAACCAGCAGCAACCTTTTAGTAACGGCATACAAGTCTAAAATAAGATTTTTGGACCTGCTCCAGCCCCAAAGCTATACCGAAGACAATATCCCAGGATTTGTTGAAATGAGAATGTCGAAAAATGGAAAAAAGGTTGCAGTCCTCTGTTATAATAAAGTGCTGTATATTTTCGATGAGGGCACAAAGGTTGTTGAGCATGCTAATGTCGAGAATTATAGCATTTCAGACAATCTCTATTCCTTTTCAACAGAAGATTCAATAGAAATTTATACTTTCTCAAATGCTAAAAGAGTGTTTTCTTCCAAAATCAAAATTTGCGAAATACATTGTCAAAATGCCTACGTCATGCTCATTGCCGAGAAGGCACTGTCTTCTACTGGCGCAGAGTCAAAAAAAGTTTACATTTTTCACAACAATGGTCTTCATTTACTGTTGGATGTTCCAAATGTCTATAGAACAGTTTTAAAAACCAGCACCGATGACATGTCGTCTCTTTTGCTTTTAAATACAGGATACTCCAAGGACAGTTATTACGCCGACTCTTCTTTGTATCTTTTGACTTTTAGCGATTCTGCATCTAACGCTATTGAATCTCTTAGCAGCAAAAGCGAATCTCCGAATGAACAGAAAGTCTCCAAAGGTGAACCTGAATTAATTGAAAAAAACAGTGCGTTCCAAGTTTTATGGTACAGCAGCCTGAAAAAAGTTCATGATTTTGGGTTTTTAAACAGCTCATTTTACGTTGTGTTTGGAGACCAGCCAGCTTATCTTCACGTGTATTCATTGAGTGGCGGCTATCAGAGAAAATATCCCAAAGCCATCAGAAACAAAGTGGTGTTTAATAGAAAAGAGAATAGAATTATCAATTGTGGGCTGGGAAACCTGCCGGGGAATATTGAGGTGTCATCCAATAATTCCACAACATCAAGCTTTGAAATGCTTGGGGTTTCGCTAATCTCGTGGCTAAACAACGATGCGTACTTTATGGCAGCAATCACAAGTTATTTTAAATCTGATAACAAAATTGTAATTTTTGACTACTTTGGCAGGATTGTGCAAGTCAAGGAGTTTAAGTCTTTAATCAGTGCAAACGTGTATGGTGTAGAAGAAGATGAGCCTGCTGTGGATCAGCCTGAAAAAATCATAAATAAAAAACCACAACAGGCTGCATACGTTCCTCCACACCTCCGTGAATCTGTCAAGCCCCAGACCAGCAAGAAGAAACTAGCACCAAAGCCTTCAGAGGCAAAACCTAAGATTTCTGAACGAAATGCCAATGTAATACAGCAAGAGCTGGAAGAATGCCTTCGTATCAAGGAAAAGATGCGAAACAATGAAATTGTCTCGCTAGAAGAAGAAAATAAGATATTCAAGATCAAAGAGCTTGAAAAAGAACTGTCGAAAGTAAAGAAACAATGAATATTTTTTTGGAAGTCTTGTTTTAAATTTGTATTTACGTTATTAAATTGATCTACAATTGATTATTGAAAGTCAAAGGTATCTTTTTTTAAATAAGTCATGTGCTGTTAAAGACAGTCCAGAAGGATTGATCAGCTGCAATGTTTTTATTCTAATAAATTGCTTATTTTGGAAGTTGACGAGGCTTTATGTTTTCTCTTGATGATGATATTGCTGAAGATAATTTATTTAATTGATTAATGTGCTATTTATAAGAATTTGGCAGTAAATATGATTTAATTGAGCATGCAATCTCTAAATGGCTGGTATTTTACTAATTTGCACAGAAGATAATCTTTACTGATCCCCTCTCCTCGTTAATCATTGTAAAATTGACATTATCTGGATACCTGAAAGTTCTTTGACACGCATAATAACGTATTCTTAATGCCTATTTTGTGGATAAAATTAATATTGTCCATGCTTTATGTTCTAAATCATTTATGCATTGCAAAAATTAATTTTGTTTATGCTTAATTTCATATTCTGCATAAATGCAAAGTCTTGTGCAACATTATCTTTGACTTACCTTAAACAACTTGTTGGGGCTTTTATCTTGTATTGTCTATTGGTATCGTATGTTACCACATCTTGAAAGTGTTTGTTTGCATCAAATTCATTGTTAACTGGGTTTCCATTCAATTTGTCGTGTGAACACTTTAAATCAAAACCAAAGTTTAAACACTTAAATATTTTTCCAATCCTGGCTCTGTAAATTTTATTATGAGAATTTCTCCAAAATTAAACTTGGATAATTCATTAGAAAATATTTTAAATGCAATTTTTTCTGCTCCCAAGATGGGTGAGGAGCCAAATGTAGATAAGATTATTTCTAAATTGCTTGCTGTGAGAAACACCAAAAATTATAAAATAGTTAATCTAAGCGAGCAGGAGCTGGTGTATCTTGCAAAGCAAGCCCAGGCCATATTTGAAAAACAGCCGGTTTTGCTGGAAATCAAGGCACCTGTTAAGATATGTGGGGACATACATGGGCAGTACAACGATTTGCTGTCGCTCTTTGAGTATGGAGGATTCCCGCCCACATCCAATTATCTCTTTTTAGGGGACTATGTTGATAGGGGAAAGCAGAGCCTGGAATGCATTAGTCTTCTTATGGCTTATAAAATAAAATATCCAAACAACTTTTTTTTATTGAGAGGAAATCATGAGTGTGCAAGCATCAATAGGATCTACGGGTTTTACGATGAATGCAAGAGGCGGTACTCGATTAGCCTGTGGAAGATCTTTACTGAATGTTTTGACTGGTTGCCGATTTCAGCTCTTGTAGATAAGCGCATATTGTGCATGCATGGTGGAATATCACCAGATTTAAAAAGCATAGACCAAATTAAGAAGATAAAAAGACCGACGGATGTTCCTGACAAGGGTCTCTTATGTGACTTGCTTTGGAGCGATCCTGAGCAGGGGATTTCTGGTTGGGGGGAGAACGATCGCGGGGTTTCTGTTACATTCGGGGCGGACATTGTGGATGAGTTTCTGGACATGGTAAATATTGATTTGATATGCAGAGCCCACCAGGTTGTTGAAGATGGATACGAGTTTTTTGCAGACAAAGGCCTTGTAACCTTGTTTAGTGCTCCTAACTACTGTGGGGAATTTACCAATTCAGGTGTTATCATGAATGTTGATGAGAAATTGTGCTGCAGCTTTCAGGTTTTGAAGCCTACACTCTCTTCTGAAGTCAAAAAGCAAACTATATCGCCTTATCAGAGCAAGAAATAAAAAGTAATAAAATTTTTTATATTTATGCGGGATGCTATACTTTTATTCAAAGTTATATTTTAGCTGCTCTGCTGAGCATAAATACAAAAAATGGTATTACTTTTTATTTAACAATAAAAATATAGATTTTCACAGCTTTTATGCAAAAACAATCTTTTACTGCAGATCACATTTGTGAAGAATAGGACAGGTTAAATTTCGAGTTAGCTGTTCAAAGCACTATAAAATAATAACCAGTGTGGGCTCTTACAGAATCTGTGGCAAAGTAGTAGTTGTTCAAAAATTTGTCAAAGACTTGTGTAATTTTGAGCCCAGAATGAACTTGAGAAAGAAAGTGGATGCTGAAAATCTGAGACAGGGGAAGAAGCTTGATGAAAGAAAATCTAAGCCTAAAGTCTGTGTGGCAAGCCTGCCTAGGCGAAGCCTTAAGCGATGCCGGAGTTTTAAAACAGAAAACAGTATTCTAGATTCCACAAAAATGCCGCAAGCTGGTAAGAACAAAATTTTGATTGAGATTCCCAAAAGCAAAGTCTGCAATAAAAGCTTCAATGAGAATTCTAAGGATTTGGATGCTTGTGTGCTCAAAAAGAAGGAATGCGATGAGGCTTTGAGCATTCCAGAAACCACAAATGTTACTGAACAGGATTCCGGAATGGCAAATAGAACATGCCAAAAAGCCAAGACAAAACCTTCTAGAAGCAACCAAATTGCCCGCCAAAATGAGGATTTAAATGGAAAGAGACTGCTGAGATGTGAGATTTTTCTAAATAATGTTAAGCAATTTGAATCATGCAGAAGCATCGGACTCAATACAATGAAAGCCAACTCACAAAAATTGAGTCTGGGTGAGAATAGCAATGCAAAGCGTTTAAAAGCCAAAAGAAAGAATCTAGAAACGCTAGGTTTTTTAAATGACAAAAGTTTGTTTGAGAACAATTGCCGTTCAGCGTCTGATGGAGAGCAAAACAGGAATAAGACTGCGCGTTCATCAGGAAGAAAAATTGTCTTAAGACGTTCTAAAATTGCAGAAAATCCTCAAGCTTTAAAGTCACCCAATAAGCCACACGATGGCAAGAACAATCCAATTTCGAAGTTTGAGCCCTGTAAAAGTCTCCAAAAGCTGGCCCAAAACAATCGTTCTAAGTCTTGTAAAATTTTTGAAGCTGCTTACGTCTTAAATGATAAAGATAGCACTTTTTACAATGATTTAAAACTAATAGAAAATACTATCCACAGGATCATATCAAAATGTAAAGCACAAAATATTGATTATGACAAGCTTGACTCATCCAACAATCATGCGTTCTACAGTGATCTGATTTCAATTAAAGATATTATTAGTCTGATTGAATCCAAATTTAAAGATAGTAAAATTGATCAAGATTCTTTCGGTGCTACCAATAATTACCGACTCAAGTCTAAAGACCATGAAGCTAGTCAGAGCTCGTTTGATCCTGTCTACAACTCTTGTCATGAGCCTATAAATCTTCACGTTTCTCGCAAAGCACTCGAAATTTCTGATTCCAGCGAATTTTTTGAAAGCACTGAGGTCTCTTGCACTCCCAATACAAACTGCGCCTTTGATATTAACACTTTGGAATCCAATGACGATCTGCTATTGAGCAAAAACGATGCCATCTTGAATTTGCCAAATAACAAGGGCGATGAAAGTACATTACAAATTGGTAAGCCAAGAGATACTCTGGATGAAGATTGTTGGAGCAAGACCAAACTTAATTATAGTTTTGAATTAGATGATCACGACAGCTCATTACTGTTAAACAGATGCCATTCTGAGGTCTGTGGGCCAAAAATAACAGGCAGTCTTGATCTTCGTTCGTTTTGTTGGCCTGGGAACCAAAATGCTATTGCCGCAAACAATGATTTTTCAGCTATGAAAATAAATTCAGGAGAAATTATTGAAAACATGGTGAACAATAAAAACTCAGAAAATATGAACAAAGATACGTTCGAGAAAGTAAGAGACAACTCATTCACTGTAAAAGTACGACTGAGCATTCCTAGAAAGATGGAGTCCTTTGAGGAATCGCATGATGATGCGATCAAAAACAAGGACATTTTAGAAACAAATGAGATGAACTCTTGTTGCCTAAGCCAAAACATATCTTCGCTTGCGGAGCGCAAGATTAACTTTCAAGCATATTGCGACAACGATCCCTTATGCAGTGAAAATTCTATTATAAGACTAAAGCGTTCAAAATGTGCCTTAGATCTGAATGATACCATGAAAGCTTCAGCCGAGCTTTGTTCTTCCACAAATGACAAAAACTTGTTCTTTAATCATGACACAGATGAAGCTGATCAAAATAGGTCTTTTTTGAAACAGTTAGAGCGATTTGACTTGGAATTTGATATGAAGAAACACGAAATGAGTAGTGAAATATTGGAAACTGACATAACAAAGCAGGATTTATCTTTTGAGACACAATTTAATGGCTATATTGTGAATGAAACTTTTGTGGAGTTACCGATTAAGTTTTCTCAAGAAAAAACAAATTCTTCCACAAAAAAACAAAATGCAGCTGATGTTCATCCTGAAAACTTGTATTTCAAGAACAACTTTATCAACAAGCCACATGGCAAAAACAACAAAATTCATGTCAAGCCTGTCCATTCACAAGACAAAAGGCCTCTTTGTAATGATTCTGCAGGCCTATGTAAAGCTAAAAGTATCCAGGATCCGACTTTTGACGAATTTAAAGCAGAAAATATTGGAAATAAACGCAATTTGTCTTCATCAGCTATTATTGGTGATAAAGGCTGTGCAATAAGTTTTCCTGACAAAGCCACGGATAAAATATGGAATGAGCATACTAATATAGAAATTGATACAAACCTAAAAATTTCTGGAGAACATTACAAGCCATCAGAAAGGACTTCTGTGAATGACTCTACGGAACTGCATCAAAATGAGCTGAAGAATCAATCTGACTATTCTTTTAGTATTTCCAAATCCGCAAAAGAGGCACGCAGACATTCTCTTCTGCCTGTTTTTAGCAAGAAAAACTCAAAAATGCTAGTTATGCGCAATTTTGATTTCTACAACGACCTCATTGTTGCCGAGTCATCTATTCACGGTTATGGTGTTTTTACACCTTTTGAAATACCTGCAAATACCTTGCTGATGGAATACAAAGGCGAGATTATCGGCAAGTGCATGTCTGACAAGAGAGAACAGCTCTACAAAAGAAACAATATTGATTCTGTTTACATGTTTAGTATTTCCGAGGATATGATTATAGATGCAACATTGACTGGAAACAAAGCCAGGTATGTGAACCATTCTTGCAATCCAAACTGCGAAGCCATTTTGTCGTACAAAGACAAGTCCATAAAATACTGCACAATAAGAAATGTTGCTGCAAATGAGGAGCTGCTGATAAATTACAATATGGGATTTGATGTGAATGCGGAAACATGCAATTGCAATGATTCCGGGTGTAAGTTTAAGCAGATAATTTGAAATAAATGTATGTCGTTCCAATGTTCCGTTTATGACACTTCGGCAGGATACTTTTTCTGTTTAAAACGAGTTATGGTAAAAAATGCGCACTACCAGGATCGAACTGGTGGCCTTTTGCCTGTAAAGCAAACGTGATAACCACTACACTAAGAGCGCTCGAAAAGTGAGATTGTTTGGTAGTTGTTATAAGTCATGTAGTTCAAAGATTTAGTTCCATTGATGTAAATTCACAGAAACACCAGAAAGTCAATGATGAAAGAGACTTTTGTGCAGAAATGATTAGAAAGATAATTTAAAATACACAAGTTAATTATCTGCCCAGAGCATATCCTGACTTTGCAGACAAAACTTAATAAACAATGTCAAAAGAATCCTAATTATAGCCAACTTACCCTAAAAATGCCTAAAGAAATTTTAATTTACTCATTTCTCTTCTGCTTGGTAAAGGGAATTAAATTAAAATCATAAAATCCATCACAATAGAAAAAGCCAATCCTCTCAAACTGAATATACTGGCCCGGGATTGTGTCTTTTATAGAAGATTCGGCCACATACCAGGATTCCTTTTTGGACTCCTTGTTAAATTTTTCGGCCAAGTCATCTGTTTCCAGATCATTTTGCAGATTTCCATACTCAAAAAGCTTAACATGAACAGATCCCTTCCTTGAGACCCAGTTGATTTTGTTTTTAGTGGTCTTGAAGTCTCCGTCTAAATTTAGCTTGATCTCCATTGATTTTACAGTCCCATTTTCAATGCTCTTGCTTTGGACAATTGCATTGCCCCAGTTCATCAAGGTAAACTCTTCGTTTTCTTTGAGCAAGCTGGCATCATCTTGTGCAAGCAGAATCTCATCTGACAGAAGCAGCTTTTTCATCCCAAGGCTTGGATTCTTCTTATGCTTCAGCACATCAACAAGTTTGTCTGCAGATATTTCCAGTGGGCTTTCTGAGCAGCTGCTTGATGTTATTCTGCAGGCAACAGCATTCTCTAGCGGCACAGCAGAAAATCTGGCACTCAGCGGATCAATCATTTTTTTATTTAGTGCCCAGATTTTGTCCCAGGAAACAACTGATGTCTTCTGGGAACAGCCCTGAGATATTATGTATTCTCTGAGAGCATCCATGTTCATTCCTAGCCGGACCAAGCCTCTGAGTGTTGACATTCTTGGATCATCCCACCCAGAAACAAACTTGTTATTTACGTAGAATTTCATCTTTCGCTTGGATATAACAGTATTCTCAAAGTTCAATCTAGAAAAATCATGGATTGTAGGCTTGTTTGAGAGATGCAAGTTCTCAATGAACCAGTAATACTGGGCATTTCTGTCTCTATACTCGTTAGTTCTGAGAGTCAAGGTAATATTCTCATGGCTGTCCAAGATAGGCACAGTAAAATCATAAGTGGGATATATTCTGTACTTGCATCCGGTCGACTGATGATCTATGTCTACGTGGCGATATATCACAGGATCTCTCATAGCTTTGTTGGGATTGTCAATGCTGATCTTCGCTCGCAGGCAATAGTCCTTATACTCGCCCTTGCTCATGCCATTAAAAATCCTTAAAGATTCTTCTGAAGGCAGATCTCGGTTTTTAGATGCAATTCCATCGGTCCTCTGCTGCCTCATAGTTTCCAGATCAGTATTATCCACATAGGCTTTGCCTTCTTTTATGAGCTGGCAGGCATAATCAAAAATCAAGTCGAAATTGTCAGAACTTCTCGTTAGCTTAAAATCAGTGATCTTCAAGAGCTTCAGATCATCCAAGATGGCTTCTTCAAACTCCTTGGTTTCTTTCAGCGGGTTGGTGTCATCAAACCTAACGATCAGCTGTCCCTCGTCGGCAAGGTGCTGGTTCAGCAGTGCAGCCTTGGCATGCCCAATGTGCAAGTACCCAGAAGGCTCAGGCGGAAACCTAGTGGTGATTCTCTTTGGAACACTGATTTTCAATTTTGTTTGGTCCCTTTTGCTGAACTCAATAATATACTTTTTGTTTTTTTCTAGCTCAGCTTTGTAAAGCTCAAATACCGGCGACTGCTGCTGATTCTTGCTTTTATACATCTTTATAAACACGTCAGAGCTGTAGAGAACACCAAATGCTAGGTCATTTGTAATTTCTTCTGTAAATGGCAATGACGACTCCAGCTCTGCAATCCAGGAGGACACATCCTCAGGGGTCTTTTTGGAGCTAAACTCACGGAGAATCTTTGGAGCATTCTGCCTAGCCAAATGGTTTTCAATGATTGGATTTTTTTCTTCCGCAATTTTATACTTTTCTTTGAGCAGAAAGTTGAGAAATTGCCCTTTTAAAATATTTTCAGACATTTGGGGATCAAGCAAGGAATATTTAAAAAGACCAAAAGTCTTCGATTTTGCACAGCTAAAAACGAAACTTATTTGCAAAAGAATACTTAATTTAATTATTTTTGACGATGATCATTTATTTAAAGATTATACTTGACTGTTGGGCTTGTTTCTACAAATGGCAATGTTCTTATTAGACTATCTTTAACATTAGCAGTTGACGTAAGAGTTTGTAGTGACAGCTAGGTTAAAATAATCAAAAATAGAATCACAAATTATTTAATACAATCACATACTATTTCATGTATTATATAATCAGATAGTATAATCATATTTTCCAATTGAAATAGACTAATAAACCCTTAACTACCGTTTTCCTAAATCTAAATAGCTTTATTCATTAAACATGCTATAATACAAACTCGATTCTATATCTTCAACATTCGATTTCGGAGAATTATCTTGATCCTTATTTGATGCCTGCAATTCTGTTGACTGGCTCTTGCATTGGCTAGACAGAATGTAGCTTTTAATCTTAAAGGTTATACTTTTTAGCTGCAAAAAGCTTTCCCTGTCAAACGCAGCCGAAAGTTTCTCAATTAGCATCGTCTGGTCGCTCAGCAGCTGGTTGATGTCTGTCTTCTTGCTGAGATCTCTGGAATACAGCTGAGGCTGTGAGTAGCCAGAAGACCTTGTATTCGAGGACGAATATGCAGGTGTGTCTGCACTGATATGCGGTGGCTTGATATTGAAAAATTTTTTAATATCAGAATCCCCAAAAACGTATTCTTGGCTTTCTACAAGCTTCAACGCTTCCTCAGGAGTGTTGAAAATAACCAAATACTTGCCTTTGTTCAGTCTTCTCATGCTCACAACAGATCCAAAAATTTTGGCGTATGAGGTCAAATCATCAATAGAATATTTCGACTCATCAACTCTGTTGAACACAACCTCGTTGTTGTCAACTCTCGGTTTCTTGGAGAAACTCGTCTCTGAGGCGCTTCTCTTGGAAATGACCAATTCAGACTCATCATGTGCAAACAGGCAGAACTTGGAAGTGCAATTGGCTCCTTCACGGCAGAGCTTTCTCCTAAACATAAACAGCTTATCTACAAATGATTTCGTCTTTTCATGCAGCAGTGGCTCCAATGATCTCATTACATCGTGGTAGTGATTTTTTGATTCCTTTATAGTCAGTTCGATGGTTGACACAATTATCGTCCCAATATCTGGATACTCATGCTTAATATAATTCAGTAGAACTGGTGATAGTGGCAATATTAGTTTGTTCCTGTTGGACTCGTCATTCATTGAGGGATGATTTTCTAAATTTGAGAAATTTGTTCTTCTTAAAACTTTTAGAAATTTTTTAGATTTAAGCTGCTCAAAGAATTTGGCCTGCCAGGACGCTTTTATTTGGTCTGGAAAGAGACCTGTGAATTTATATTTCCAAGAAGATGATTTTGGGTGACTTTTGCAGTGCCTTCTGTTCCCATTGTTTGGTTGTTATTTTTGATTGAAATGACATTTAATATGGCGCCTGACAAAAGAAGAAGTAGTACTCAAATGTAGATTTTAAAACACCATTGGCTTTCAAGCAAACTTTTGCAGGCAATCTGCAAATTTCCATTGTATTCTTCTGCAAACAAAGCAAAATTCTTTGAAATTTAATAAACAAAATTTTAAATAAATTAAATGTTGAATTCAGAAAATCCAATGGCATGTTAAAAAGCACAATACAACCTGCGGGTTTTGCAAAAGCAAGCTTAAGTGAATTTTTTGTGAGACAAAAAATCTGAAATTCTTCCAAAAAAGGCTTTTTGTCAATTTCTCAATCTTGGATTACTATTCTAAGAAGCTCAGCGATACCTTACAATTTTGATTTAAACTAAAACTTATAAAGTAGCGTATACTAGAAATTATACTTATTAAAGCAGTGCTATTGTCTCATTTAGAGATACATTATGCTTTTTCCCTTGGATACTCAAGCATTAGAGTATTTTGTTATAAATATTGTATTTCCCGCCCTATTTTCCTAATTTTCATTTGACATTTCTCAAATAAGCTTAAAACTCTAAAAAATCAGCTTTTTGAAATGATAAGCTTATTTGAGTATTAAGCTGTTCTGTTCAAACTATTCTTTGCAAATCGAGCCTTTTCTCTTGGCACAACAACCGCCACAAAATATTGTCCTACCCCCAATAAGGAAAGGGGTTAAAATTTAATATACATTCAAATAGAAGATAGACAAAATAAAAGCTAATCGGAACAAGCGTAAAACACTTGTTTAAGAGCACAGTACGAAACAGCAATCAAAACCTCATTTTATCCTGATTGTACTGAAATATTATGATTAGGATGTGTCACAATATAGAATTTGTAGCTTATCAAAACCAACAAATTAGCATTTAATGGGTTAATTGAAAAAAATTAATAAGCATTAATCAGTGAATAACATTGAAAAAGACTAATAAACAGTAATCAATGAATAACATTCAAAATTTGATGGATGACAAACAAGCTAAAGGCATCTGAATCTTATTTAATAAATCAAATATGAGTTTTAACAATTTTAACAATCTCTTGTCTGTAATAATCTGCATTCAAACTAATGTTTTTGACTAAATCGTCAAAATAAATAAATCTACCAGAAAAACAGAGATTTGAAAAGGACCTTGAAATTCCAGCAATGTCTAAGTATAAATACAGAGTTTTGCCGCAGTAATCAAAGTAAAGGCAGGCTTTGTCTCTGGGAACTCCAGCATCGTTCAAAAGTCTTTCGATCTCTTTTCTGGCGTTTTCAAGCATAGCTAAATCTGCCATTTCCAAATCTCGAATCGACTGAAGCCTGCTATGCTTAAACACACAGGACCACTTCAATGAATTTATATCGCTGCATCCTTTGTCTAAAATGACAAAATCATCGTTTTCAAACAAAACTTTGTAATGATTATTTCCTGGATTGTGCATAAACTCATCAATCCAGCTAGAACTTATTGGAAAATTTAAATATTCGTCATATGTCTCGTGTAAGCTTTCGTAGCTGGTATCAATGCGTTCAATATCCTCTTTAAGTGCTGGATACATGATCTCAACCTCAACTTCAGAGTCTAGGCTCAAACAGGCTGTCTCATAGATGTCATTCTTGGTGCAGTTTAGATGCTCTTTGTTTATATACAAGCTGAGGTCATCCTGTTTTACTACCGGCAAAGTCACTTTTAATATTGCAGGTGTGCTGTCGATTGTTCCCAAAAGCAACGTGTATCCTGTTTGTTTTATTTCTCTTTCAAGAATAAACTTACTTAAGTCAATATCCATAGCTTTGGGGCCAGTTTGTCATAATTGGAAAATAATAGGAAGAACTAATATTTCTGAAAACATTTATAAATTTATATTTAGCTTTGATTACCTAAGACAGTAAAGAACAGAATATTTCATCCTACCAAAAGCTAACTCTTCTGAATAACTTTAGATACAATTAATCATGCTTTAAAAAATCAGAAAAATTCTGTATTTAATTTTTATGTAATCTATAATAGAACTATAAAGTTGCTGCTGCTCCCATACAGATCATTGTAATTGATCTCCCAAGAACAACAACAGTAGCTGTCTTAGAACTACTTGAGCTATCTTCAGCTTCAACAATGCAATTAGCAACCTCATCGTATTCTATAAGCTTCCCGTAAACAGACCCGCCCCCGTACAAAAACACCGTAATTTTGCAATTTTTAAAGCGTTTCAAATCACTAAATAAGGTATTGGCCGGACGCTTGGCTTCTTTGAATTCTAAATTTGCTTTGTTTTCCACTTGTGATGGCTCACTCGGCTCAGTGCTGTTGGGTAAATCTTTTACCAACTTTTTGTTTGTTTCTGTCATAAAAATTTATTGGGTGGAGAAATGCTTGGCAAATATTTTAAATTATTGCAGACTTGGCTGTAACCTTTTTTGGAGACAATACACACGAATAAGTTAATATAGAGTATGCCTGCCATGTGTTGGATAGATTAGACCTGCTTATTAGCTTCTCGACAGTCATTATTGAAACATTCTAATGACAGAAAATGTGTATTTGGATGTCTCTAGCCTGCTGCTAGAATTATGCCAAAAGCTGATTTTTGAGCATAAATATTTTGCAACATAAAAATAAAGCTGAAAATGCATAAAATTTCAGTTTTATTGTAAGCTCGAGAAAATCAAAGCAAATCGTAATCTGAAGCCCATTATGACAGAGCTAATTTTTGAGAAAAAAGACCAAACACCCAGACGTAAAGAAAACAAGTCGTTTGGCATGTACGATGGTTGCTACAAGTTTTCTACACAAACTACAGCAGTTTATTCTGATTATGCATTGATTGAGACAGAGAATGAAATTATGAAGTTGAATATTTCCTGTGACCGCGTCTTTTACAGAAAGGGAACTATCGGGATTCTAAGAGAAAGCAAGCTAGAATTATATAAAAACAAGGAATACCTCAAATCTTATGATGTGTCAGGGAGAGAGAATGTAAATGACATTTCAGAGAATATTGAAGACGACCTAAAGAAGATAGAAAGTCATAAATGGGTGTTTTATGTGGATGATGAGCCTTTAATAGTTGACAGCAAGCATATTAACTTTTGTGGTCAATCTTACATAAATGAGACACATGAGAGAGACTGCAAGTATTTTGTAGCTTGGAAACAGGGAGTAGCTGTTTTGGGAAATAACAAAAGCCTCAATCTTGTTTACTTCTGTGATAAGAAGAGAACCGAGCCTGACGAATGTTTTCCTGTTTGCTTTAGGACTGACGAGGATACATTTGACGCAGTAATGATTGAGGACCTGAAGTTCTACAAAGACAAACTGCTTGCCATTGACGAAGACCAGGTTGTGACTTACCATATCAAAAACTATAAGCTCCAGGACGAAACTACTGGTAAGAAAGTAGTTGAATACTCGATAAGTGACGATAAAATTAGCATGATGGAACTTGTTTGTGAGCTATCCAGTGAAAATAGTAGAGAAGACAGCAAACAGATGCCAAAAACAAAAGAGCATTCTAATAATGCAGAGAAGGAAAAAAGAGACATTGAGATGAAGCTCTACCTGAATGATAAAGGTTCTGAGCAATCAAAAGATTCAAACGGTGGAAAAGGCCAAAGTCTATCTATGGAATCAGTTACAAACACAGTCTCTCAAATATCCAGCAAAAGCTCTGAAAATGTGTTTACAGTCCCGCCATTCGACTTTGTCAAATCCAGCATTGATTTATCTAAAAAAGACAATAAATCTGACAGCAAATTGTATTTTCAACCAAATTCAAAAAATGCTACAACTGCCTGTATCACAAAAGATTTCGAGAACAACTCTCTTAACAAGAATACAGATAGCATCTCTAGTTTTAGCTCGCTTTACAAGAATACAGATAGCATCTCTAGTTTTAACTCCTTTAAAAGTGTGATTTCGCCTAAAAGTAAAGGCCAAGAACATAAAAGCACAAAAACTGATGATCAAGTTAAAAATTTATCCGAATCTTTTTCAATGAGGTTGGATAATTTAAAGAATATTTTCAATAAATTTGGAAGGAAGATGCCTGATATTCCCAGTTTCAAGTTCCTGGAATCTAAATACGATCTGTCTGAGCTGTACAATTGCATTTTTCACAATAACGTTGAAGTTTATAGCAAGGCGCTGTCTGCTACTATTGTAAGACTGGAGGCCCTTGTGGCTACCGACTACCGGAACATCGAGGAGACCATTTCATTTTTTGATTCTAAGATTCTTCAAATAAAAAGTATAAGCTTTCCAGTTTCATATTCCCATCCGCTGTGCTCGAGGTTTGTTAAGTCAGTGAAGATCTCAGATCAGGCTGAGAATTTTATCGAAAGCTTCAAAATTCTAAAAATTCATACTGTTTCTGATAAAGGCAATAATTCATCTTCCGCAGAATTCTCACCCAAGTCTAAAAGCGCAGCTGCTGGTGGAACAGCTATTCCATCGAGAACAGTTGAGAAACAAGAAGTACAGCCTAGTAATCATGCATCTGTGTCTAACAACAAAGTATCTGAAGCCACTAACAAAATACCTGAAGCCACCAACATTTTCGGTTCTAGCCCTTCTACGTTCAAAGACCCTTCTCAGTCAAACTCTGCATATATGCCTGTTGATACAGGATCGCTCTTCAGGAGTGTTGCTTCAAATGAACTTAGAACTGATCTTATACGGGACATCCATACTGACTCATCCGGATTATCTCCTGATCCGAATCAAAATCAGCCTGTGAGTGCATTCAACAAGTTTGCAGGATCAAGAAGACTGTTTAAATAACGATTAAAATTTTCATTAATTTATTAAAAGCTTATTCTACTTACAAATCAAATCAAAATTTTATAAATTTATTCTGGGCTGTCGACATATAAAGATTTAAAATTTTGACAAGAAAGTTGGTGATCAAGAATGAGGAAGAAAATAGAATTTTAATTGCTGAACAAGCTTGAAATGAGACTTAAATCAAAACGATCGGACTTTGTTTCGCCTTGGATTGAGTTTTTGATGATTCTGAAATCGTCGTTGTTAATCATAGAATAAAGCTTATGCAGATCTTCGTGGTAAGCAGTAATCAGTACATCATCATCCTTCTCAGCGTACGCGAGGCCATTTAAGTTTTCACTGATAAAAATACTATTCAGGCCTAGAAGAATCTTCTTAATGTCTTTTTTGTCGAATTTAGATATTTCTGTGGCCTCATAAATAAAAACAGTGTTCTTACTCTCCGCCGAAGATTTAAAGTCTGATATTTTCTCCCTAACAGTGGTCTCAAGCATCTTCTGAGCATTCTTCAATTCTGATGCCAGTCTTTTGCTATTTTCCCGGTTGATCGCTTCTATTGCTCGCCTGTCACTTATAGAAAGATTGCATTCAGTACTGACTAACGATAGATTATCCATTTGCCTGAACAGCTCTTTGGCATTGCCA
The DNA here is from genome assembly GCA_030522765.1 of Ophioninae sp. B BG-2022a. NCBI lineage: Eukaryota > Metazoa > Arthropoda > Insecta > Hymenoptera > Ichneumonidae > Ophioninae sp. B BG-2022a. The sequence goes on from JAPYZJ010000005.1 coordinate 56,012, forward strand.
TCAACTTTGTCAGCTTCTTTCCCGGAGACTGCAATTATTCTTCTGGTATTTGCCTTGACACCAGACTCACTCAATAGCCTTACCTTTCTGATCTCAGATGTGTTGCAAACATGGGTTCCCCCGCATATTTCTCTTAATCTAAGCTGTCCATTCGACATGTTGATGACCCGCACAATGTCAGGATACTCCTCCCCATCCATCTTAATGATTGACTCATCCTCTAAAACTTCTTCTTTTGGGTGGATAGTAGTGACAACCTCTGCATTTGATGACACAAAGGCATTTATCTTGTTTTCCAAATCAAGGAGAGTCTCTTCAGAAAGCTTCTTGCCTTCGAAGTCGAGCCTGCACTTTGACGCATCCACCAGGGAACCTTCCTGCCGAGTATGAATGTAAGTCCTCAAAAAGTAGTTGAGAATGTGAACTGTAGAATGGTTGGCAGCTATGCTGTTTCTCAGCTCCTCATCGTAGTAGAGTCTAGCCTTGCTGCTGAGCTCCCCATCAAGAGTGCCCACATGCAGGACATATCCGCGCTGGATCTGAGTATCGGCAACTTCAAATGTTCCTACCTTGGAACCATCTTTCAAAAACTCAATAACTCCCTTGTCACCCACTTGCCCGCCACATTCGCCGTAAAAGCATGTTCTGTCAAAAACAAGATGTCTACTTCGTCTCTGGGCAGAGATGACACAATTTCATTATGGTAGACAGCAGCCATCAGTTCCGCTTCGATTCCGTTGCATCCCCTTTGGTACTTAAAACTATCGTTTGTCTTCTCAAAGCCAAAATTAATCGTGATGACACTCTTGCTAGACCTGCTCAATTCTCTTGCCTTCTGTCTGGCCTCGTCGAATCCATCAAGAGAAATTGGCACGTTCATTTCTCCTGCCATCAGCTCAGTAAGATCCTTCGGGAATCCGTAAGTATCATACAAAACAAAAACATCCCCACCGTCCAGCTTTCCTTTTTCTTCAACCACTTTTATAAATCTTTGCTTGCCCTTAAACAAGGTTTTCAAAAAGAGCTCTTCTTCAGCATCAATTACGGTTGGCTCAATCGTAAAGCCCATAAACTCTGCAGCCTTTTCAACCAGCTGAGAGAGCTGTCCAACTTCCAGCTTTAAAATATCATGTGCGTATCGAACAGCTCTTCTGAGAATTCTCCGCACAACGTATCCGACACCTTCACTGGAAAAAGACACTTTGTCTTTCAAACACACAGCCAGTGTTCTAGCATGGTCAGACAGGACTCTGAAAGCAACATCCTCAAGAGATGGCCCATCGCTGTATTTCACGCCTGCCTTAGTTTCAATAAACTTTATCAAGTGCTGGAATGAGTCAATCAAGTAGTTCGACTTGACACCCATCAGAATGCTTAGAAGCCTCTCCAATCCAATGCCTGTGTCAATATTCTTAACCTTCAACGGCTCAAGCCCTTTGGGTGTTCTCTCATACTCCATGAAAACTATATTCCAGATCTCTAACACATTGGGATCGTCTGTATTCACAAGCGATGAGGCATCACGATTTCCTATTCGGTCATAGTGAATCTCTGTGCAAGGGCCGCATGGACCATACTCTCCCATCTCCCAGAAGTTATCCTTGTATGATGACGGTATTATCCTGCTGCTGTCCAAGTACTTGCCCCATATTTTGGCCGACTCCTTGTCCATTTCTTCGTAGTATGTTACATACATGTTATTCTTGTCAAGCTTCAGCTCTTCTATCAAAAATTCGTATGCAAACTTGATGGCCTCCTCTTTAAAATAGTCTCCAAACGACCAATTTCCCAGCATTTCAAAAAACGTGTGGTGATAGTTGTCTTTTCCCACATCGTCCAAATCATTGTGCTTTCCTCCTGCACGGATGCAGTTTTGAGAAGTGCAGACTCTCTTGTATTTTGTATATTCTCCCATAAAGATGTTCTTGAATTGCACCATTCCGCTGTTGGTGAAAAGCAGTGTTGGATCGTTTTTCGGGATAACAGAGGAGGATGGAAGTGTGGTGTGCCCATTTCTCTCAAAATACTCATAAAAGCGCTTTTTAAGGATATTTGTTGTCCACATGGGGACTAAATTATTTTTATTACAAAACACTTAAAAATTTGCAAATATTTGAAAAAAACTTAAAAATTCTTAACATAATTTTAATCTTGCTTATTTGATTTAGTCTCGAATCAGGAAGATCGATTATTCCTTTGCAGCAACAAATGGGCAAGAGCATTCTCTTCTTAGTCCACTAAATAAATGGCATCCACCCTAGATATATCGAGCCCAAATTGTTAATGTCTGTGGCTTCTTCGATCAGCTGCTGGACTTTCTCATCCTCGTCCTCAAAGTCAAGCTTGTGGTTCATCCCATCGATAATCTTTGTTGGCTCCGTTTTTTTTCTAGCCCATTCAAAGAGTGGATCAAAGACAAATGAGAGAAGATTGGCTTGGATCACGTCTCTGTTGTCTTTCAAAAGGGCAAGAGTATATCTCATTGTGTGCTTGTATGTTCCCTCCACTCCTAGTTTTCCAAAGCCATCAATAATGTTCTGTGTCAGCCTAAAAGGCACCTTTTCAGGTATTTCCAATGATTTGGCCTTGTCAAAGATGCAATTTAAATCAACGTGAACAGTATCACCCGTGTTCTTGTCAAAATGAATGTTCTCTGTATGCCTATCTCCTAGGCCCATAAACCATCCCACAATATTCATAATAGCGTATGTTTTTATATAATTCTCTCGAGCTGTGTAGAACCTAAAAGGATCACTAAAATTTGTAATGAGATACCTGTTAAAGACAGGCTTGAACTGGGAGCAGAGTGGGCCCATGTTGTTGCCTCCAACTCTCTTGAATTTAGAAAACTTGTATATAGCTTCGTTTATATTGTCGTAATATCCAGTCACAATCTCTTTTAAATTGCACAGGTCAGGAACAAACTCAATAATGCCTGAATCATGTGTAAATGGAATGACTTTATAGCTGCGGATGTAATACCCCTCGTCAAAAAGCTTATTTAGAAGATTGTCTAGGTCCATAAATCTACTGTCTTTCCTGAGGTCGTCTTTGAACTTTACAATCATCTGATACTCTTTTCCATTTTCTCCAATCAAAGTGATCTTCTTTGGCATTTGAAGCGAGTGAAATGTGTGTATTTCGTTCTTCATAGAGTTGATCTCGGTCATCTGCCCTGGAATATTGATTTTGCAAGGAAGCATCTCAGAAACATTGGGAAAGTCCCGCAGAGAAAGGTTCTTAATCTGGCTTTTTGCAATACCAGTAAGCCGTTCTGAGAATTTAAGTATGTTTTTAAACAGGAGCCTGTTGTCAAAAGAAAGCTCTTCCATAATTTCTGTAGCCTTTTCTCTAATTTCAGGTTTTTTGGAATTCACCAGAATGAGACTGTTCCAGAATGTCTGGAAAGGGTATTTCTCCATCATGTTTGATATCACACATTTGTAAAACTTAGAAGAGGAATCGTTATAGAAGCTTAGCTTTGTGCTGATCTGATTGTAATAAGGAATCAGGTCAGAGAGGTGGTGAGAAATAATGATGTCTACCATTTCAGACAGCTGTTTGTAATGATTTTTCGGAATATCAGGAAGCATGTGGAAGAATCTTGGAATGGCTTCATGGTTGGAGTTGAATGATTTAAAATAGTACTGAATTGATATAAAATTGTTGGATTTTTCAAAATGCTTAGCAGCAAGGAAGTAAAGACGCTGGAGAAGCTTAAAAGACTCTATTGGGGCCACTGCTGTCTCTTCATTATATTGAGGATGATTCAGTTTCTTATACACAGCTTCGTGTATTTTTTTATAGTTTTCCAGGCTTGGCAGCTTGGCTGATCCTGTTATTCTTTGTGAACACGGCTGGCTAGCAAGAAATGCTGTCATGTATAAATTTTCCAGGTTCAAAATAGAGCTCTCAAACAAAAAAGATGATTTTGAAATTTCACACAGCTTTAGAGCAGCTTTGTAGTATAGAATCAGAGTATCAACTGAGTAATTATGACCAACTCCGGATGTGCTTGCTTCATTTTGTTCGTAATGTGCAAAAGCTGTGTCGTTGACATTGCTGTTCGCATCAGCTTCATCAGCAGAATTAAAATCGAACAAACTATTTGACAAAAGTCTTTTTAAAAGCTCTTTGGCTTCTATAAAGAGTCGCTGATCAATTTTGACCAAAGACAATTCGTATAAGGCTTTGTGCTCCTTTCTCAGAATCATCTTTGCTAACAGCTCCTCGCACTTGTGGAATTCTTTCTTTTTGCGCAGCAAACCTACAATTTCAAAGTCCACAGCATCAGAAAATTCATAAGAATCTACTTTGGACGAAATAAGCTTGTGTATTTTCAAAATAGCGTCCGGATTTTCAGATATCTTTCTTCTTTCATTGATCAAATGAATGGCCTTGTTTAATTTAAAAGATGCTTCTGTGCTATTCTGAGGGCTGCAAATCTCTGGATTACTGAGACCTATAAGTGATGTTCTCTTTTTGTTTTCAAAATAAAATGCTTTCATCAACAGCTCCATGTCTTTTAAAACGTGAAGCAAGAGTGGGTTGGATCCTGTAAACTCCTCGCTTTCTATAAAATTGTCGATTTCCAGGTCTGTGTTGTTGTCTAAAATGTCTTTTAAAATTTTAAAAAGTGAAGTCCACTTGGAATGATCTTCCATCTTTTCACAATCCTTCTGAATCTCTTTCAAACATTCGAGGGCGGCCTTGTAGTTCTTGTTGATTAAGAAATCAAAGTACAGATTGAGAGAATCACAGGAGTTATCTACAAAATTGAAAGCCCTTACTCTTATGCTATCATTCACCATGTAATATGCTATCTGGAGCAAACAGTTGAAAAAACTCTTTTCTTTATTGTCACTGCTATGGCTAATATCCTCTAAGCTGCCAATGGTACCGCAATTCATGCTTTCCAGGCAGTAGATGATCCTGTAAAAGTCCTTTACCTGCAGAGCGTATTTCAAGCAAATATGGTTCGGAATAATTTCAAAAGATACAAAAGAGTTGATTTTAAGCAGGAAATCTAAAATGCTCTTGTTATTTGTCTCTATATTGGCAAAAATATCAATAGGCGATGAAGTTCTTGATAAGGAATTGTGAACAAAGAAAATCAGACATAAAACTGAGTATTCCAGGGCAGAGTCATCAAAAAGAATAAGATATTTGAAATAGCTCATGTTTTTGTGTATGCCAGAGCCCAAGGAAGAATAGAGAAAGTAGAATAGCGACTCTAGGAATGATCTAAACGACTGGAGGTTCAATATGAAAGGGGATGAACCAACTCTGTTATGAAAATATTTTTCAATGTCAAACTTATACTCTAGCCGTGTATGTCTAAACTGCTCAACAATCACCTCCGTTTCCTTCTCAAACGGCTCATCAATCACCTTCAAAAACTCTTGAATGGTGAAAGCATACAAGTCTTGTTTTTCATAGTCAATTTTCAATAAGAAAGTTTCCAATATTGTTTTGGGAATATTTTGAGGAGCTGTGCTTTTAGAATTCTTCAGGGACTCGGCATGCTTTAAATTGCCAAAAAGCGCCTTCGTTCTTATAGGAATGGCAGCATAAGCCCTTTCAATCTTATTTTTAAAAGCACGATTCTTTTTGTAGTGAAAAATAAAATTCTCAATGAAAACTTCATCAGGTATCATTTTACTTTCGAGATGCCTACTCAAAGCAGAATGACTAATGTTCATGTTTGAAGTGCAATTGTGTTTATGTACCAGATTATCGCTATAAGATGACTCGTATGAGCTAAAATTAAGATTAAATTTATCATAGAGGGTTTTTAGGTTCCAAAAACTATTTCTCTTGCCAGAAGTATTTGTCACAGAACTGCTCATGCATTGCGCTTGGCCTGTATAAGCACTGTGATCACTAATAGAATAAGTAGCAAAGTAATCAGAAAGCATTTTTTGAATCCTGTTTTCGATATGTATTGGAATCTCTTCTATCTTGTCAAATGGATTGGCTAAATAAGGCATTATCATGCAGCTGTTGGAGCAGTATTGCTTTACCCATTCAACAAACTCAGAAGAACATTGGCATTGCTCCTTATTTAAGAAAAATTCTACATATGGCCATATGTAGTTAAAATACAATGGAATATTAATCTCTAGCAGAATAAACCTTAGAATCTTATAAATTAGACATCTGCACCGAGGTCTCTCATCATGGATAGAAGCTGAGGGAAAATCTGGAAAATAGTATAGATTTGTGCAGTAAGCACTCTTTATCTTGAACAAAATATGACTCAGGTTCTTCTTTATAAACCACCCGAAAGATGGCTTAAATATTTTCCCAAGTTCTGTTACATTCAAAAAGCCTCTGAACAGCACGCCCACAAATATATCAACGTCATCTACTTGGTCAGAAAAAGACCCTGAAATGATATTCTGCACAATCACATATTTTATGTTTCTTTCTACAAATTCCCTGGTGAAATTGCTGTTCGGATACACACTGTTAAATATTACATACACGTATCTGTAAACAAAGTCTTTTGGATGCATCGAAAAAAGCTCGGCAACAGCTTCCATTTTCTGGAACAGCCAGAAATCATCCTTAAGGTCATTCTCAGTTCCTCCCTCAGCATTGAGCCTCAAAGAATGAAAGTCCACTCCTTCTAAATTCCCACTGACCACAAAGACCGATACCAAGTCAATAACAGATTCAAACTTGCTTTTGAACTTGAAAACAATATTTTTGACTGCAATTTTGAAAAAGCTACTTTTGCTCGTTTGTAAAGCTTGCAAAAGAACAACCAAGGCTGCAAAAACAGTCTTTTTGCTTTTCAAAAAAATGGGAATGGCAACAAGACACGCTGATGCAAACTCTTCATTTTTGTCTTTTCCAATTATGGACTTAAGAAAGGATATTACCAGTGTCTCAATCTCATCTGATACATCAAACAAATCAATAGCCTTAAGAATGCTTCTTTTCACCTCATTTTCATTGTTTATCTTTGCTATGAAAAGCTTTAGCAGAAATTTGAAGCTCTTCTCGTTCCTCAGTGGCTTGCAATGGCACAGGATGTTGCAAAGCATTTCTGTATTGTTTTCTATGATCGAATCGTCCAGTATCTTGCTGATAACATTTATCTCCAACAAGCATCCCCGCTTCTTCTCGATAAAGACAGGATTCTTGCATACAGCACACTCTTGTTCCTTCATGTTGTAAATACACATTGACATTATTGCTTGCCTCTCTTCTGATAGGTTGTAAATCTGCTTGGTGTCTATCAGAAGTAAATCTTGGATTTCATGTTTACTCCCATTGATCCTTCCGTTGTGATCAACCATAGCTATCAACACAGGATCTTTTGTTGTTCTTGCAATTTGTCGAATCTGCTGAATAAAAGCACTGATGTGCTCGTGTGAACTTATGCCTTTAGAATATCTCTCATGATCTTTCTTACTAATATTAAGTGCGTCTGTATCGTTGACTGCTGTGGGGCCACATTCTCTTTCAAACTTTTCTGCTTTTACTTTTATAATTAGAAATATCTTCTTTAATGCCTGCATAAATTCTGTCTTTTCTTCTGTTTCTGCATTGGAAAAATCCACCAGCAAAGTTTCAATTTTGAATAGTACAGCCTCCAGCAGATCAATTTCTGTTTCCAATAGATCTGCATGGAACTTGACATAGAAGCAGAAGTTCAGCAGTCCATTTTCAGGAACTTGTGGGACTTCTCTGAGGCTCAGGCACTCTGAGGAAGTTTGGCATCTCAAATTAAACTTCTCTATTTCCACCAGTCTGTTATATGCAGAGAAATTAAGCTTAAATTTATAAACGATGTTTTTTATGCATTTAAAGCTGTTTCTCTTCTGAGAAGCAACTATGTCTAAGAATGGCTCAATGTCTTCATCCCTCAGCTTATCAATTATCTCCTCAAACAAAGGGTTTTTGTCTTCATAAAATTGTATTTTGCTCAGACTCTTTTTTAATGTGTCTACAGGACTAGCTGTAGTGCTCAACTTTCTCTCCAGTTGATGAATAAACAAATTTTGGTAATACTTATTCTTCATGGGTTCTTTTTTACTTTAGAACAAATTTGTTCAATACAATCTATTTGAAGACTAATATGTAAGCATTGTCATTTGCAGAAACGGGCCAACAGATATTGCAATTAATTCATCCTTCTCTGAATACAAAAAATGCATAATTTATAGTTTGGAGCATCAAGCTATCTATCACTTATATTGTCTTCTGGCATAGCCCATGGAAAATTCTGAGAAACAGACAGAGGATTGCTATTACTTCATTCAATCGTCGTGCAAGAAAGACAGGGACTGTACTTATAGGCACAGCAACGATGCGAAGCAAAGTACACAGCTGTGTCCTGAGTGGGAGAGGACAAAGAAATGCAGACACGACTGTCCTTTGAGGCATAATACATTTCCGGTTCAAAAGAAGAAAGGCGATGAGTATTGCTACTTTGAAGACAAAGGAGCAGGATGTACAAAGCCTAACTGCGAATATAAGCATAAAAACCCTTCGAAAGACCAATGGAGACAGCATAAATTATCTAATGAAAAATTCGGAGCAGCATCCAATTCTATGCAAGATGACAGCTTTGTAAGCTCATTGTCCGGCACAGAAAAGCATAAGCCTGTCTTTACAAATGGCGGAAGTACCAGTAAAGAGCATAGCTTTGGAGCTGCAAAAAACAGCTACAACTATTCCGATAGCAAATACGATTACAACCCAAACAATGGCAGAGAAAACTACAATGATAGCAAATATGAATACAATTTAAGTAACGGCAGGGAATTTCATACTGAGCCCCAGCCAGTCCCTGAATATGATTTAATTGAATGCAGCTCAAATGTTCCTAGCCCGCAAACCAACGGAAGGCCCTGGCTTAGCGAGAATATTGATTTATCAGATTCTGAAATGAAATGCACCATTGATCGCACCAAAAAAGAGCTAGGCTCGGCCAAAAACTACAGAAGTAAAGAAGACTTAAATGATGATTGGAGTGACTGCAGTTTAAATGCTGATGAAAAATACTTTAAGTCAATTAGAATGCAAAACCAGAGCATCATGGATAAAATCCAGAAGATTGAAAATGAAATATCAGAGGTAGACTCTCTTATACATTCTTTGAGAAGGTAGATATTTCTTACTTTTTACACTTATTTTATAAAATCTTTATCTCTATTGATCTTTTTGCCATGGAATTCTCAATTTTATTATAAAAATTTTGTTTTTCTTTAGATTTGAGCAATTGTTGTTAATCTCTCAGAACTCAACATGATGATGGCTCATACTTAATAAATTACTCTGGTTATCGGTTATTTTTTATGAACCAGAATGGTTTTTAAGAAAGTTTTTTTAGATTTTGTTCATGAAAAAACATTTTTGAAATGTTTAATATAAAAACGATTATTTAAAGACCTTTAAGCCACAAGAAATATAAATGATATGCCTTTATTGTGTATTTTAAGGCAGAAATAGAATAGAATGACATCTGACAGCATCTTCGCTTTTTTCAGGTTATCAAATATTACGAATTTGTTAAATTTTAGACTAAAATTTTTACATTATTTTTTCTAATCTATACTCATTAACAAGACAAAAGAGGTGCAAACTACCGAGAACTTCTCAATACCAATGGTTTAACAAACAACTTATGTTATTATAAATGTACTTTCATACTTTTAACTTTCCTATCCCTACAGCTTCCACAGATAAAACATTTCTTAAATAATCACCCCAATGAACAGCTCTGGAAAACTGCAATACCTCAATTCAGTAGAACTGGTAGAGTCATTTACTCCAGAAGTTGACCACACAAGAAAGAAGTTCATGGCCACATTCCCATATCCATACATGAATGGCAAATTGCATCTGGGGCATCTTTACTCCTTAAGCAAGGCTGACTTTTTTACTTACTTCAAGAAACTTGAGGGATACAATGTCTTGTTTCCGTTTGCATTCCATTGCACCGGGATGCCCATAAGCGCATCTGCCTACAAGCTTGATCAGGAGCTTAAAGGAAAGAAGGTTGATGTAAGCGTAGTGTCGATACTGAAAGGTCTGGGAATAGAAGATGTGAAGCCTTTTGTGGATCCTTTACACTGGATAAGAACCTTTCCAAAGCTTTGTATCGAGTCTTTGAAGGCTTATCAAGGCGCAATTGACTGGCGAAGAAGATTTATTACAACAGACATCAACAAATACTATGATAGTTTTGTCCAATACCAATTTAGGAAGCTCAAGAGAATGGGATACCTAAATTTTGGCAAGAGGTATTCAATATTCTGTACGATAGACCAGCAAGCCTGCCTGGACCACGACAGGCGGAGAGGCGAGGGACTCAAGCCTGTAGAGGTTGTCCTTAGAAAGATTTTCATTGATGAAAACATTCTGCTGATAAGAGGAAAGACGGTTGAGGCCATAGAAAAAGTGGTGATGTCAAAAGACAAAATATTTGTATGTTTTATGCGCAGTGGAAAGCCCCATTTTATTGAGGAGGAGCTGTATGAGAATTTGAAGTACCAAGCGTCTGATATAGAATATGTCAAGACGGTTACAGCTGCAGAGATCAAGGATCTTGGAAAATTGGAAGTAGAGCTTATTGACAAGAGCATTTCATCTAAGATTGTAATGAGAAAAGACAACCCCAGCATTGGCAGCAATAAGAATGCAAGTAGTAAATCGGAATATGATTTGATTATGAACAGAAAGAATGAGGAGCTGAAGCTGGTGGAGAGTGAAAATTATATTAAGATGTACGAGCCAGAGGGCGAGATCATAAGCAGGTCTGGAAGCAAGTGTGTAGTTTCATTGCTGGATCAGTGGTACATTGATTATGGAAATGAAGGATGGAAAGAAAAGGCAAGGCTGTGCTTGAAAAAGATGACTTTGTCAAGTGAGACCCGTACAAAACTAGAAGATGCACTAGAGTGGATTAACAAGTGGGGATTTAGTCGTTCTTTTGGCCTTGGAACAAGGATTCCCTGGGACAAGCAGTATCTGATTGACTCTCTTAGTGACTCTACAATTTACAATGCATTTTATACTTTTAAGCATTTCATGTTTTCTGACCTCGAGGGAAAAGAGGAGATATTTCCATCTTCTCTTCTCTGCGACGAAGTCTTTGAGTATATTTTTGGCGACATCCAAGAAATCCCCGAAAAACTAGCTTCTGTCAGCACAATCCTCAAAAAGTCTAAGGAAAGCTTTGAGTACTTCTATCCTGTTGATCTGCGTGTTTCAGGAAAGGATCTGATAGGAAACCATCTGATTTTCTTCATTTTCAACCATGTTGCCCTCTTTGATGAGAAATACTGGCCAAAGGGAATATTTACCAATGGACATCTTATGCTTAATTCACAGAAGATGAGCAAATCAGATGGAAACTATCTGACAGTAGAGGATGCCCTTGCGAAGTTTGGGGCTAGTGCCACTCGCATGTGCCTTGCTGACTGTGGTGACACTAACGAAGATGCCAACTTTGTAGAGGCCACAGCCAATTCAATGGTTCTCAAGCTGTACACCCTGACTAAAGTCGTTGAGTCCCTTAATACTGACACCAATCAGATAGCCAGTGTTGAAAATATGTTCAATGCCTTTTCTCTGAATGATGCATCTGTTTTGAATACCCAAGATAAGAAGAATACCGATGAAACCACTAACAAGGAAAATATTGATCTTAACAGCATAAAAAATATGAAAATTGAAAACAGCAGGGAATCTTTTATTTCTCAAATGTTTATGCAGGCAATATCTAAAAACATAAAATTGGCATTGCAGAGCCATGAGAATATGATTTACAGAGACGTCCTGAAATATGCTTTTTATGAGAACCTAAGGCTCATTGAGCTCTACACTGCTTTAAAAGGCACTAATCCTGGTATTGTAGCTTATGGTTACAAAACTATGCTTCAACTGGTCTATCCTATTATTCCAAGTCTGGCCAATTATCTTTTGAAACTGAAGTTTGATTCTGATTTGTCTGTTCCTAAGGCTTACACCTCGAATTTGGACAAAACAAGAGCGATTGATCACCTTAAGAACATCTGCTCAAGAATTGTCACGCTGAACAAGAACTACGACTCTGTTGAGATTTCTGTTAGTCGAAATTATTGCCAGTGGAAAAGTGAATGTATGAAGATTGTTGATGGATGTTCAGAAAAGAGTGAAATCATAAAGAAGGCACAGGATGTAATCCAGAAACACGGTCTTCACAAAGGAAAGGCGATGGTATTCTGCATGGACTATTTTGCTTTTAAGGAGAAATACCATCTTGACTTTGACGAGTATTCGCTGTTGCTTATGTTTAAAGACTACATTGAGGAAAATTGTAGGCTTAAAGTTGAGATTTCTGTCGGTGATTATTCTGATCCTTTGAACCCTGACCTGAAATTCAAATAAACTGTTGTTAGTTTAAGTCTGTGTTTTCTCTTATCTTAACTTATTGTTATAATTTTTCTATCTTCATTAATTATTACAATTTTTGTATCTTAAACATTACTTTATCAAGTGTTTTCTCTAATTCACCACAATTGAAATAAAAACTATGATTTATTTATTTCATTTTTATTAAACTTAAATTAATGTGATTTTGTTTGTGAACATCACTTTTTTGTTTCTGCCCCAATGTATCCAATCAAAATCTTTACAAATTATGAAATAGGCAAGATTAGCTCTTTCAAATTTGTAACTATCAACACTCCTATTTTGTATTCTCTGTTTCTGCAGAGCTGGTTTGAGAAACTCCAAACCTTTATTTCTCCCAAAATCATGCCAAATCAAATCACTTGGATTGGCTATCTGTCCATGATCATCTCATTAATTTCAACAGTGTACTTCGATGCGAGCCTGCAATTAGCTCCCAGAATCCTGCCTCTGGTCAATTTCTGTTTCCTGCTTGTTTATTTTTGTGCTGATTTTTTGGACGGGATCCATGCAAGAAAGACAGATCAGTGCAGCCAGCTTGGGGCTCTCTTGGACCATGGGGTAGATTCTATCGTTGTTCTTGCAATTTTGTTGACGGCATGCTCCTCATTAAGATTAGGCATTAATCAAGAACTGGGATTCTTTGGATTTATCCTATTCTCTGGTTTCTATTTTGTTGCTCTTTTTATTAAGTATGTAGGATACATGAAGCTCAATCTAATATCAGGCCAATCTGAGGGCTTAATTTTAATCATGATCATCCATATAATAGCATTCTTCAAACCTAGTTTCGGTATCACCCTGAAATCCCAGCTATTGCAGAAATCTACCCAGAAGCTTCGCCAGTCTCTGATGAACATCATTGGACTGATCTTTACGAGCGTATCTGTCTTTGAAATTTTGTATTTTACGAGCAGCAGCGTTTTAAGCGCAAGAATTATCGAGATCGTCACTTCAATCCTTCATCTGCATGTTTTGCTGTCATTTCTTTATTTTTTAAAATATTCGACTGTAAGATCTCAAAAAAAAGATTTCTATTCATTTATTTTCACCTTCAGCCAGTGCTTTACTGTTTGTTACATTGAGGAGACAGTAAGCTTTTTGACATGTTCTAGTGTAGATCATAACATATTTATAGCATGTTACTTGCTGTTGGCATCATTCGTTATTTCTTTTATCTATGTCAAAAGTAAAATTTACTTGTACTCCATCTTTGCCCTTTCAACCTTACATTTTTTGCTAAGGATAGGCTCGATTCTGGTGGATTTATCAAGAAAAACAAATTGCAAGCTATTCACCAGTTCTTTTTAATAAATGTTTGACTTAAGAAAAGCATTTTTACAACTTTATTTTGAATGTAAAAAATTGCATATTTTTTGCTAAAATTTCTTTAGCATTAGATGCTTTTTAAATACTTTTATTTACTTAGTGGCAAAGCTTTGTCTGAAATATTAATTTTATCCAAGTAAATGCGAATTTTTTCAGACTCATCAACCAGGTACGCAACTGCAGCTTTGATTACATCCATCTTTACAGGTGGTTGAGAAGAAAGTAAAGCGTTCTCGTCAATCTTTGTGCTGAAACTTTTAATTTTGGTTCTAAGTTCGAGAGATATTTCATTAATTGCATTGGCATAGATTGATTTTCGTTGGCTTAAATTCATTGTAGACATTATCGCAGGCATAAAGGTAAGAACCTTCAGATAACAACTAAAAGTTCGATCAGTGAATAGAACCTCAATTAGATGATCTTCGTTTTCATCAAGAACATCTTCAACCCTGTTTTTTGCAATATGTCCAAATAAAAAAATAGCCTCAGCAAGCTTCAAATACTCTGTTGTGCCATTTTTAAGAAATTTCAGACTTTCTATTCTAAAATAAGCGCTTATATTGTATTTGTTGAAGAAAGACCTTCGATAAGCCGTTCTAAAGTCGTCAACATCATCAAAGTTTTCCATATTCTTGGAAAAATTTGAGAAATTACATATTTTATTCTCATCAGAAATGTAGACTCTTTTATTGCGTCCAGGTAAATCAAGTCCATATCTTCTACCGTACTGACTTACTTTAGAGTCGACAAAAATCTTAAGTGATAGCATATAAGTCATAAGCATCATTCTAACATTTATTGCCATGATTTTAAAATTTGTAAAAATTTGCATTGGGGATATATTTTTGCAGAAAAGTTTTGAGAAAAGAAAAAATTATTTAGGTCTTTGTAAAGGCCAAATTAATTTTGGGTCTAAATACCATTAAAAATATCTTTTTAATCATAGATTGCTTCTGGAAATAATTTTCTGAGTTGTATTTTTCCCAAGTCTCCATCTTCTTCATTTTCATCTGAAATTGAATTGTTGTCAATTTTTAAAGTTTCCAAAGATCCGAGTAAATTGGCTATTTCAAAGGGCAATGACCTAAGAAGATTATTAGAAAGAATAAGTGATTCAAGACTTAATAACAGGCCAATTTCATGTGGCAAGACTATTAACTTGTTAAAGTTGAGTTTCAATTCAACCAGCTGCATTAAATTGCCTATTTCTGGGGGGGGGGGGCAAGAACATAATTTCGTTGTGGCAAAGGCTCAATTTTCGCAGAGAACCAAAATTTCCTATCCAGGCAGGCAAAAACTCTAGATCATTGGAATTGAGTTCCAGTTCTTCTAAATTTATTAAATTTCCAATTTCAGGTTGCAAGACTTTTAGTCTGTTGGAGCTAAGATTTAGATTAACTAGCCCTACCAAGTTGCCTATTCTTGGATGCACAAAATCAAACTTGTTCTCAGAAAGGTCCAGCTTTCTCAGAGATTTTATGTCGCCTAATTCAGCTGGCAGAAGCTCTAGGTTGTTAAAACCGAGTTCCAGCTCTTTCAACTTTACTAAATTGCCAATCTCAGGTGGCAAAAATTTCAGCCAGTTATACTTGATCTTCAATTCAACCAAATTTACTAAATTGCCTATTTCAGACGGCAAGAATTGCAGCATGTTATGATTGATGTGGAGTACTTGCAGAGACTCAAGGTTTCCTATCCCATTTGGCAAGAATTGCAACTTGTTATGGTCTAAATGTAGTCGGGTGAGTGACTTTATTCGAGTTATTTCTTCTGGCAGAAAGACTATTTTGTTTGATTGAAGAAATAAAAACTTTAAATTAGACAGCTTGCCTATTTCAGGCGGTATCAGCTCTAAATTGGTGTTTCTGAGTGCCAGTATCCTCAAAAATTTTAAATTGCCTATTTCAGGCGGCAGATAGTCCAATTTGTTGTAGCTAAGAATCAGTATTTCTAATCTGTTCATCTTACACAGCCTAAGTACTTCAGGTGATAATCGATTATTTATAAGACTCAAGATACACAAACTTTTCATTCCAAATATAATTTAGGCAGTGCTGTTATCACATTATTATCGGCCATAATAACTTCTAGTCCTGCTAATTTGCCTATGCTTTCTGGAAATGTCTTTAATTTATTATTTTTACACCTTAGAACTTTCAATTTTTTACATTCCTCAATGTTCTCATCGATTGAGGAGATTTCTTTCTCATTTAAGTTAATACTACTTTTTTCTTTATCTGCATCTGTAAATTTGTAACGCAAACATGAGGTATTTGTTAATAAAAACACAGGTTTAAGGATCAGGTTAAGAGTAATATGCATGGGAGTAAAAATTTTCAAATTTTTGAAGAGGAATAAAATTTTGTACTTAATGCAAAATATTAGAATGATGAAAAACTTTGTGATGTAAGAAATGTGTACTGAGACTCTAAATTGACAACAAAGCTTTGTCATGAAAATTCTATAAGATTTCTTTGTTCTAAAATAGAAATTGTCAAAAAAGGTTCTTAGCAGTAGTAGTTGAAAAAAAATCTATAGATTAGCAAAAGTAGCATTAAAAATCAAATTTTATTTAATTTCATTATAAGTTCGACACCCTTCTTTTGGAATTCTTTCTCCGTCATCTGACCTGAAAGAGCTTCCAAAATTTCTTTTTCAATGCAATCTTTACAGTCTTTCAAAGTGCGCTGAATTTTAACATTCCTGCTTTCGTTGGGCTTTCTTTGAGCAATAATGAAAGCCTTGAGGATTTTGAGCCTGTCGTTTGTGGGCTCAAAAACGTTGTCACCAGCGATAAATTTTTCCTTTTCATCTTGATATTTTGCAAAAATTTTATAATCAGTATTTTCACCAGGCATAAAGTTTGCTTGATAAAGAACAGGGTTTTCAATCTTCTGTATCTTACCAAGATTGAAAAGCCTTATTTCTCTTTCTTTGGCAGTCATCTCTTCGACCTCTTCTCCACTCAAATTGTGCAGTTGCTTCTTAAAGCAGCTGTTCTGAATTTTGTATTTTT
Organism: Ophioninae sp. B BG-2022a; assembly: GCA_030522765.1. Taxonomy (NCBI): domain Eukaryota; kingdom Metazoa; phylum Arthropoda; class Insecta; order Hymenoptera; family Ichneumonidae; species Ophioninae sp. B BG-2022a. The sequence continues at coordinate 72,768 of JAPYZJ010000005.1, forward strand.
CGTCCAATCGCTTCAATTCTTGTATGTAGTCTCTTTCATCAAGAATACTTTCAAATGCAGCATTAAATTCACTTTCTACAAGGCACTCTGGGCTATTAAATTTACAGGGTATCCTGGAAGTGATGGGCAAGCTGTCTCTTGAACTGAATAAAGATGGAGCAACAGCATTTCTAGTGCTGAGATAATTTAGGGCTTCGATAGCCTTAATATTGACTGCAATCTCATCTGAACTTCCATATTTTGACAGCAAGCTATGGGCTTCATGATAGTACCCAAGAAAATACAGACATTGTGATTTTAATATCTCAACAGCCTCGCCTTCAAGCTTTCTTAAAATTTTCAGTGATTTTTTAAAGTCCTTGAGTTTATAGTATGCATAAGCTCTTTCAAAAGACTTCTTAGGAGCAAAAACCAAGGCTTTGGGATAGTCTCCTAAGCAAATAGCAGCTACAGCCTTCTGCAAATCAAATTCTGGGCTTGGGAGTTCCAGTATTTTCTCGTGATTATTAGATTTAAATAGTTCTTCAATATTCTCCATTAGGGGATCTTATTATAAACTATAAGAAATACTAAAGTTTTTGAGCAAAGGACTGAAGTTCTGTTTTTATTTAGTTTTGTTCTGCGCTTTGTCAATAATTACCGAAAGAATGCTATTTTTTGGCTTTGAAAAGAACAATATTGCCAATTTGCAATCAATAATTCATTTGGTTTTTAACTTAATAATTTAATCAATAAAAAAGCCCAGAATTGAAGTGCTTTGACAATCCCTTGAGAATAGAACCTGATCGTAAAAAGAAGTGGGCAGAGGAAATAATAAAAAAAACGAATGAGTGGTTGGATGTTATGTTGTTGGATAGCAAAAGAAAGCCTTGAAAAATAGTTATAAAGAAAGAGAAGAGGAACGGCTTGGGATTAACAGTAGATTTAGACATAATTGAAACATACTCTTCAAGATAGCATATGGAGAAGCCTTGGGAAAGAGTGACAAGGTAAAATAATTTCATAAAGGATGGGAGGTCTTCTAAGACAACTATCGGGATCATGCAGAACACAAGTACAAAAACTCTCAGGAGATCACAGAAAAAAATTTTATAAGGGGTCTTTTTCTGGTGATGATAAAAATCGTAGAATAACGACAGGACTAAGCTTATAATATACACAGCCATTAAGGAATGAAGTATCAAGAATTTTGTTTCCTGCGAAATAAACATGTTTGAGTGAAGAATGCTCGTACAAAACTTGGGATTAACAATAGAAACAATATGCAGAGCCACTATTGACAGAAGACCTTCAACACACCCAGAAATGGACGAAAATTTTAAGCATCCAGAATATTTTTCACCTAGCTCTGCCAGGTAAAATCCCAAAAGCATGCAGAAGAGATAAAAGAAGGCTGTAATGGAAAACCCTAGCCTTAATGCGGAGCTTAGAGAAACCCATGCCGCAAAAACAGCAAAGGAGTCAACAAAGTGATCGACTATTTTTCCCAATTGTGTAGACTGCTTTGTGTTCCTGGCATGTATGCCATCAATTGAGTCTGTAAGAATGTAAACTAATATAGAAAAGGCACTAAGCAACGAAAGAAGTCTTGGTGGGTTGCTTAGGTCAGAATCAAAGCGAAGAATTGCTAAAAAGCCGGTCATCATGGATATAAACCCAATCCAAGTGATAGCATTGGGAGAAACATAATTTGGAATAAATTTCTGGAGATAAATGCAAAAAGGACAGATTGCTAGCTTGTAGAAGAAAGGATTGCCAGAGGAGCTGTGAGATGAAAGCCTCATGTTTTTAAGCTGTCCAATTCTGAATTTCTCAAGCGGATACATGGGGATGGTATTTTAAACTAAAATTTTACGTTTGCATTAAAACTTATTTAAAAATAATTTATACTGCTTAATTGACAACTGAAAATATTTTACAAACAAGAACAACAATCAATATGTTTTAACTGCGTTCCCTTTTCTGATCGTTAGTTTGTCAAAACTGAATTCAAAATTATGATAAAAAGATATTTAATCTATTTTTTAGGCAGAGATTAGCAGTATTCAGGGTCAAACTCTTGAGGCATAATGTCCTTTCCAGCAGGATTCTCTTCCTTGTGAACCATTTTTACAAATTTATTGAAAACTCGCAAGGAATTCGTTTCTAAAGAGACTGGCGTATAAATCGATCTTTTATATTCCTTAGAAGAAAATCCATAGGGCAGATTACTTACGTATTTTGCCGGAATTTCCATATTTTCGTTGATGATCACATTGCTTTTACGATAATCTTGTCTATCTGCAACCCTAATTCCCGGCTTCTTTTCTATGATTGTATTAAATTTGTTCTTTACAAATTCTATGCCTTCTCCGGCCCATGTGTCCCATCCAGGCAGAGAATGCTCCAGTATTTTTGGAGCATCTTCTGTGGTAACGGCAGTCTTCTCTCTCAAAAACTCTTTCTCATTCAAATTTGTATCTTCCTTGCAAAAAGCAGCTGAAACTATCGCATTTTGTGTGTTAGACGCCTCTTCACTTTCCTCAGCAATCTCAATTTTATTATTAAAGGACAGCACAGGTCTGAACTCTTCAAGGTTCTCGCTTTCTTTATCTTCTTGCTCGGAATTCTCCTCTTCAGAAATAGGCTCCAGCATCTCATTTTTGCGCAGCTTATCTCTTCGTTTCATCTTTCTATAAGTCTTGCTTTTGATTTTTCGGATTCTTGCCATTTTTACATCAAATTCATATTTTGCGTGCTTTTTTTGGATCTCTTCTTTAATGTTCTTGCTTTTTAAAATTCTGTCAATATTGCTTTTCAAATTACAGCTGGGAATCGTTGAATAGAAGCTGTTGCTCGCTGGCTTGTTTTTCATTTTTGGCTGTGCAAGAAAATCGTCGATTTCGTCTTTCACAAATGCATGTAAGGAGTCATTCTGCTCATTAAGAACTTCCAAGTCAACACAAGTTCCATCGTTGAGCATTGCTAATTCCTCTAACGTAATTTTTCTCTCGCTCATGGATACAAAAAATTTGTGTATGAAAAACAAAAATGGACAATTTATTTTTTAGGACAACGTATCCTTATAAAACATGCTCAAGTGGCAAACATTGCCAAATGCATTCCATTGAATATCTTTTGGTCAAAAGATACTGTTTCTAAACTTTAATCAGTAAAATATCAAAAGAGATTCTTATTTTAGAAAATTTATAAAACATTATCTTGCAGATTTCTTTTTATTTCTTAGAAATTGACAGCTTTGACAAGAGGCATTCAATATCTTTTGACTTTATTCTTGCCAGTTTTTCTTCAATTGCTGATTTCTGTGATGGACTGCAACAAGAATAAAATTTGGCAAAAAAACTTTCAAAACTCGATTTTTTGTTGTTTTCAGGCACGAATCCGTCAAAATAAGAGTCAAAAGAGCTGAATATTGGATCGAGCATATTCTCGTTTTTTTCTAATAAGAACTTGAGAAGAGAATACCCGCCTTCACTGGTCCAAAGCGACGCCTTTACAAGTTGATCCCTAGCTTGAATAGTATTTCTGTTGTCCTCCAAAAACTTATCCAGCAACTCTGCATTTTTGATTTCGTGGCCTCTTTCAAACAGTATTTCTGTTGTAGACTCCCTGCATGCCTCAGAGCAAATTCCAAAAAACTCTGTTAAAAACCGAAATGTCTTCTCGTCTTCAATTATTTGAGAGAAGTACGACTCAAAATATAATTTAACACTACTTTCAATTTCTTCGCAGTAGTCAGGCTCTAAATTCACAAATCTCAAAATATTCAGTATTCCAAAGAGCTCGGATATGCGCATCTTGTTTTCTAAGAACGATGTACCTGTGTTTGAGGATGGCCTTGCCCATTTTTTCGATCTCTTTTCCTGCTTCCCAAATATTTTCTTAATTTCCTTCTTGCTTTCTACAATATCATATTCTATTTTATTTCCCTCAAAAAGACTACTGTAGTCCAAATCAATTTTTGAAGGCTTTACTGCTCTACTGAAGCAATAAGATATGTAGTCTTTCTCTTTTTGCGACATTGGAAAGTTACTATTATGCATTTAAAGGGTTCGTCTTTGGACTTATAAAACAATTAAAAGAGCCATCTTCAACCTCAAAATATGTTTTTGTTTTTAGTTGAGGGAGGCAAGACTAAAATGCTTCTCTTTGTTCATAAGTATCTTTTGAATTTTATGACTTAAATTGCCAAAAATTTAGAGCTCACAAATGAAGAATGGATTTGTTATAACGTCTAACATGAACAGAGAGGAAAAGTCGTTCAAAGAGTTTAAGGATAAAGTCGAAGGTGTGGTGGCAGTTCCCTCTAAGAATTCTGTCAATTCTCAATCTAATTTTTATCGACTTCTTGTGGAAGAATTGAAAAATTTGAAGATTAAAGATATCTTTGCTGTGAAAGAAAAATACAAGAGCTTCTTGCTAGTTGAAAACAGAAGTTCAGCCGAGCCAACAAACATATTAAGACAATGCAGAAACAAAAACATTGAGTTTAAAAATGTTCTGAGAGTTGTTCCCCTGGATTTTTTGTCAAAATTTGATCAAAAATTAATTGAGGATTTTATTTTGAAGCGTCCCTTCAAAGGAAGCTATAAGATATTGTTTGAAGGGCGACTTTGCCCTGAAGATCTGAAAGAGAGAATGTTCCAGATAATAATACCACTGATTCACGGGAAGGTCAAACTTGTTAATCCAGACTATGTTATTATTATTCAGGCATTTAAAAATTTTATAGGAATCAGTGTGATGGAAAACGACGTTAAAAACTTCAATTTTTCGGCTGTAAACAGTTCAATCAAGACATGAGAGGGTTCATGGGCTATGTAGTTTTGTCATAGAAAATACTGGTCTAATAAGAATTTAAAGGTCTTTAAAGCCCCTGGCACAATGTTTAAGATGCTGTTTAATCCAAAGCTTTTCCTAAAAGAAGGTTTGGTGATGGCTGTTCCAATATTAAATTTTAAAATTATTGTCCAATTTAAAACTTTTAATTTTTCAATTTAGATAAAAATTTGCACATGAGAAATCCGTAATATGGCCAGATTGCCGCACAAAAAAGAAAACTTGAAGAACAAAAACATTACCAAAGAGTCAAATAGTGAAGCATCATGCTTTTCAGAAAAGAAGGCTCCTAAGGAAAGAGGCCCCACAAAAAAGCAGCTTAGGGAAGAGCTGAAAGCGGAAGAAAAGCTTAAAAAAATAAAAAATCAGCAAAAGAAAGGAAAAATTACGTCTGAAGAGGCTCAAAGCAAGAAGAAAAGAGTTATGGATACTGAAAAAAGGCCCGCGAATGGAAATACTAGAAAAGAAAACATTTTTACTGAGCAGAAGGAGCAATGCATTCTGACATCGGACAAGGACAATTCGAAAAACACAGAGTTAAAAGATGACAGCAAAAAAAGTGGTTTACCAAAGCGTAGCAGTAAAAATTTGCAACTAAAACGGAAAAATGAAAAGAAAATGACTGAGGAAAATGCAGAGAAAAAAGCTAAAAAGCACACTAAAAAGAAGAAGAACAGCGCAAAAGTTGGGAAGATTTTTTATACAGAAGAAAACATAAACTCATTTTTGATAGAGGCAAAAGACAAAAATTTGAAAGACAAGGCTGCTTCTATGATTATGTTTTTGTTCAAAACGTTTAAAGAGAATCCTGCTGAGCTTTTAGCAAAGATAAAAATATTAACAAGTGATAAAAAGGTAAATACAGAGGGGCTCAGCACTCATATGGCTATAATTAGTCATCTGTTTATGTTTTTTGGAATGAAATCGGATTTTTTCGAGAATTTGTTTAGCCTCATCATGTCAGACAGTCTGTTGTCCAAGTATGTGTGCTCTTATCTGTATTCCCAGAGATTCGACAGTGAAGAATATGATGAGCACTTCCACAAAATTTGTTCAGAGCTTGCAAGAGTCCTTGAAAAGACTTCAGCATTGTCCTTAGATGATTATTTAGACTATGTAAATGAAATTGATCTTATGGAAAATCTTGAAGATTTTAAATTTGATGAGGCTCATGAAGATAGTGAACTAAGTGCAAACCAGAAAATGGATAAGTTTGAAGAAGCACAGGACATGCTATGTGAACCTGATGAGAATGATGACACCTTTTCTTTAAAATCTCTAAATGATGACGATGAGATCAGGAGGATTGATATGGAATTGGGAAAATATTTTAGCAAAGGCTCTCTGAGTCTCAAGGAAAGCGTCTACGTGTATTCTCTTTCAAAGTACTTTGAAACCTTTTTAAAGACAAACTATGCTACAAATATTGACCACTTGAAGATTATTTTGTATTTTTATCAATTTGACTCAATTTCAGTCATTTTTAAACACATTGTTAAAAAATTCGTCTCTAAATTTAACGATTCTAAAAGGCTTTTTAGAATTTATCAGATCTGCTGTATCGTTGATCCTAGCTTGTACGGTTTATACAACGTATTTTTATCTGCCTGTAAAACTGATTTCCAACACCTAGCGTTTCTAAAATTAGCCTTTAATTTTGGGCATGAGGATTTTTTAGTCGGCAAAATCAACAAAGATGCCTTTTACGATGTTTATTCTCCAAACTTAGGGCCAGAATTTGATGATTTTATGAAAAATGTGGTTTTGGCTGAAAATAGACATCAAAAGCTGGTTGAGCTATCTCAAAAAGTTTATAGTACCGATGTTCAAGAAGAAATATCTAAAGCCATTGATAGAACCAAGAGCAAAAAGGATACATCTTCGAACTTCGGTGAGAATTAAATTTTTACAATCTTTATTTGTTTTTTAACTTCACATTTGAAAATTGGTCTGTAATATTATTTGTTATAGCATTCAAGTTTTTGAAAATTAGTCAGCATTTGCTAAAAGACAGATCATTTTTGATCTCAAAAATTTGGCAAATTTTAATTTATTATTCGTCAGACTCATCGCTGCCATCAATTACTTCTTCTTCGTCTTGCTTAGAATTGCCGAGTAGTGTGTGGCGCAGTTTCTCACCGTACACTCGTGCTGGGTTTATAACAGAAAAATCGCCTCCCAATCTTTCGATTTCATGCTTAACAAGCTCGCTGGCTGAATTTACGCTGTAAAAGGCTTCTTCTTTGTCATTCGATACTTTAACTATCGAAAATATTGGAGACTTTAAAAGAACAATTTCCAGCTCATCATCGAATTCTAAAGCCTTTGAAAAGGCTTTCTTTATAGAATTGACACCGTCTTTGGCGCAAGTCACCTCTACATCAATTCGCACTTTGAATGAGGATGCTTTAAAATAGTCTGAAATGACTTTTTTGAACATTTCTCCATTTGGCTCGTTGTCTAAAATAGTCAGATCATCCTTGGCTTTTGAAAAGTACGCAAAAAGTGTGCCATGCTCTTCTGCCTTCTGATAGCCCCAGTTTTCATATAGCTCAGCAATCGAACACTCGGCAATTTTTGCAACCTTTGACATAATTTGATACACCAGTTTGCTCTTGTTAAATCTATCCTTGCATTCCTGTTTCTCAATATCGCTGACCCTTTTAAGACTTAAATCTATGAATCCTGTCGATTCCTCTACCTTTAAAACTTGGCAAACTTCTATATTTCCTACTTTTGTGACCTGTGCAATAGTTTTGAATCTCTTTTTTGAAAGCTCGCCACTGAGTATCAGGCCAGATAGATTCCCGTACTCCAACAGCTCCATGGTGACTACATCATGTGAAACTGATGATATTTTTCCTATTACAGTCTCACCTTCGACTGGAAATTTCTTACTGCTAATTCTGCATTCAAACATTTTGTGGTAAAATTTTTACAACTAAAATAACTTATTTTATCCTTAGCAGCTGAATTTTGCGGCAACAAAGTCTAAAAGCTTGATCCCCGGTCTTTCTTTGTATTAGCCGTTAATATTATTTATCATTTCTTATTTCAAGGCCTGTAATCAGCAACAACCTAATATTAAAGCAAATTATATGTTTATAGTGGCCAGTCATTTTGATAATAATTATGCATTGAATATTTAGCCAATTGAAATCTCTCAATTATGGGCAAGTCTTGAATGTTTAAAATAGGCCTGTATCAATGCAAATGCCTAGTAAAGACGTGTTAAAAAATTGATTTATTTTGTAGTGCCTAATTTATGACAAAGATGTGAGCTCTTACACAATTATCTGCATTTGTAAGCTTATTGCTCACTAACACACGGAAAATTTGGCGCCAAAAGTTTTGAACAGACAGCGATCAGCTCAGAATATTTATTAGGTAGCAAAATATTCTTTTTCTGCCACAAATAATTTTATTTTTCAATTTGACCATTCAAAATTTTCTCCTTTTCGATATTTAAAATACAAATAAACAAGTCACAAAATGCACGATGAGTTCAGTGAGCTGTGCCTCAAAATCAAGAAATATGCAGACCTCGCCACAAAAAAACTTCATTGCCCAGAGTGGCAATATGAAAACTCAGAAATAACTTATTTGATTATTTCCCAATGGCTAAAAGAACTAAGGGCAAGCCAGAAATTTCAGCAGGACATTATACTAGGCCCAATATCGACATCCAGTGGGTGTAGCTTCGAAGAAAACTACAAGTCCAAAAACACAGCCAGCCCAAGAGCGCTTTCAAGTCGTGATGATTCTCTTTTTTATCAGAAAAAAGTCCTTCAAAGCAAAAGTTACTGCCAAGTTGTTGGCTTTTACAATCTTTTTACCAATGAACTGAGACCTCTTTCTATTTTCGACCCCAAAAAACCGAAGATTTTTGTTGGATCGCTTGAAGTTTCTGACAAATCAATTGCAATCGAAACAATCCAGCCCAAAATCAGCATCGACATAATTGGTCATAAGTACAGGCTCGCAAAAAACAAAATTGAATCACGGATTGATCTTGATATGACTGGTCTCAAGGCATTTGGAGTTGTAAAATGCACTTCAGAAGCTGGCTCAACTTTTGAAATCAAATATACAAGACATACATCTGGATACGATGAGGTTTTTTGTCTTGCAAATTCGAGGCACCAGCTAGAAGTGCTAGTTGAAGTTTTAGAGTTTTTGCAAATTTCTCCGCAAAAATTTTTAAACTGCAAAATTAGGCTCTACATTGGCAAAAAGGTTGATTCTAAGAACCTGATGCAGGATATATCATACTTTTCAAAAAACCACTGTCTTTCAGACATTATTCTCAATGATTTAATTGATTACTTAGAAGACTCAATTGTGCGCAGCTCCTGTGATCTTCTAGCCTATGAACTATATTTGACAGCAATATTCTATAAAAGAGTATATAGAATAAAAGATAAAGAAAGGAGTGAAATGCGAGATAATACAAGATGTTTAGAAGAAGACACACTTATAGAGAATTTACTCAAACTAAATGTTAAGGAAAGCTCAAAATTATTTTCTAAGACCAAACTTTTGAACAAACTGAAGAAAATCTATAATCGGCCTAGACAGGAGATCAAAAATACCAAAGAGCATCTGCCAAATGCGTCCATTGTTTGGAACCAGATGCTTGACTTCTCATCCTTTGCTAGATTCTCAAAAAACATAGATGCTGTTTTAAATCTAGAACCTAAAAGCCTCCTTCATAAGCTTATTTATATTATGAAGTATCACAAGCTTGGAATAAAGTTTGAGACAGAGTATATTAGAGCATGTATTCCACTGAAGACATGCACATTCGTTGAATCAGTGTTGATCTATAAGATTTACCGAGAATGCAACCTCAATACAGATGAAACCTTCTTTAATGAGACGTTAGAAAAACTATCAAAAACGTTTTGTAAGGAGCTAAATTACAAACTTAAAAATCATATCAAGGTGTCCAAGATGTTTGACGAACTCATTGCAAATTTTGATGTTGAGATTGGCAATGCAAACGGGGACAAATATCTGCGAGATATTCTGATACATGACATTTCATCCGTTTTTCTTGCAAGAATACATAAGGTTTGTGAAATTGAACAGCTCAAAGAAATTTTCAATGCAACAGTCTTGTTTGAAAAAGTTTTTAAGATAAAAAATTTGAGATTAGAAAAAATGCTAAAAGACAAAGCTCTCAAATTCATGAAAGACTCATAAATGGCAATAGAGCATTTTAAGAACGAAAAGTTATTGACACCAGCTTTGGTGCCTGTCCAGCTATAAGAACATGCTTTTCTTTAATATTAGATATTTCGTAATGAAAAACTATTTCTAGTAAATAAACAGAAGCAGTAATACAGCATTCATTTAGTGTTTTTTATTAACAGCCGATATTTTCTTCAATATTGTTTTTCATTAAAGCCATAATAATGAATTTAAAAAAAATAATAAACCTCATCCATGATTGACATTCCCAATCGCAAGCCACATTTTCTGCAAGAAAAGTTCCAAAAGCCGATTTTTTTCTTTAAAAATGTAGATTTGACAATGGATGGATTTAAATTTGAGGATTTCGAAGAGTTTCAAGTCAAAGACACCATACCAGCAACCATGCACAAGCTGCAGAATTTCGTAAATGCTGCTTACATGAACGAATACTATATTGTTATTGTTGGGCAGCAGAGAAATAACATAAAAATCATTTTCAGAAAGAATTTAAAATGTCATGGAAGTGGAAATAGCCTTCAAGAGCCCATTCCCTTCAAACGCAAAGATTTTTCTAGCAGGCGTGAGAAAACTTTTTACCAATTCTTGAAACTTATTGAAGTAGAAAGAGTCAGAATAGCGTTCAATTCCTTAGTTAAGAAGGTACTTCTTAACGCTGATCAGGTCATCATACAGTTTGAAAGCTGTGTCTTTATTTATACTCCTCTCTCCACTTGTACGATAGATGTTAAATCCATTGACATAGCTTTTAATTTCTACTTTTATATTTTAACTGAAAATCAGATTCTGATCTATAATGAGAAACTGCACAAAACTATTGATATTAGCAGGAAATGCGATTTTATAGTTCCAACAGCTGCACATATCTTTCTAATCCGTGATTCTTTTATATACAAGATTATTGATGATGAAGCAATACTCTACTTTGATACTCTCCACTTTATAAAGGATGTTGTTTTTGACGATACTCACATGTATTTGTCGACGCCTTTCAGCATAATAAAACTGGGACTGCACGTTAGAACACACGAGTCTGTTGCCATAAAGGTATTTTCTCCTTGTTTAAGGATGATGGATGATTTCGTTATACTTCATGACTACAACAACGGCATCGGCATGTTTTCGAAGAAAGATTTGCAGAAGTTTAATCTTAGATCATTGAATTGGGATTTAACTGGGCTAGCTGCCTTTAAGAATGAAATAGCATATCTCGGCAGTAAGGAGCTTCATCTAATCAAATATAAATTCTTGAACGGGGACTTAGTTGCCGCAGACTACGAGGAAAAAACAGATAGCTGTGTATGGCCCAGGCACACATACATAAAGTCTCCTGAGCAGGTCAAAGACCTCATCAACAGTCAAGAAGGCCCCGAGCCATATGATTACTACGGTGTTACTTTCAGAAATCGCCGACAAAAATTTTACAAAAAATTTCTATCTTTCAAATCTAAATATTTGCCCAACACCGATGATGATGATTTTGACGAAATTTTTAATGTTGGAGACAACCAAGATTTTAATTTATTTGCAACCGAGCATAATCTAGATTTGAACTCTAAAAAAGATTTTGTTGTCAAAGAAGAAGCTCCAAACTTCAATACACCTGATTTGCATGAGAATAAAAAGGACAAGATTGCTGAAGATGTTAACTTAAAAAGCAGATTGAAAGACTGTCAAGAGACCAGTGAGGGTAATAAATTCTTCGATACCCCGCCCCTGACAGCACCAAGCCAAGATTTTTACAAGACAACCGGCAAATCCTTTGAGCGTGCGACTCTATCTGATCAACACCAAGATGTTTCAGGCAATCAGAAGACAAATGGATCTTTCGATGAAGATGAGCACAATATAGAAGATTACTTAAAGAACGAGAATGTTTTTGCAAGTGAAAGTACAAGTACTGAAGGATCAGAGGATGGGCTGTTTTTTGATGATGAGGATTATATCAAATCCACACAACCGGGAGACAATGAGTTTCTTAATGCAGTTAGAAAGAGGCAAAAACCATCTGCAGAGCACAATGTCAAGCCTTTAGGAACAAGAACACCATTCTACACAGCATTCTCTTTGATAAAGAAACCAATCAACAATCCGCTGACATATTACAAACCTTTAGAAACCTTTAACAAAAAGATCAAAAGGGTCGTTAGATTTTCAGACAAAGGGCAAACATACGAAACTTCGTCTTTTTTCTGCAAAAGCCACTTCAAGTTCTTCAAAAAAAGGTTTAAGCAGAGAGACAGCACTGAGCTGGAGACAAAGCACCAGGTTTATGATTTTATTTCTGAAGAATTCAAAAAAATAGTTGGATACAGGACAGATAAAAACAAAAGCCAAGATAAGAAAATAGATCTGTCGAAGAGAATGAAGGGTGGGTTCTAAGGTAACATTAAATTGTAGCTTCTGCTAGTCTTTTTCTCATTTACAATGTCTCATTGGGTTTTTTCAGACAGCCTCTGTTTTCTCTGAATTTGTTCCAAAAAAACACCCTGAATGATAATAAGAGAAAGGGACTACAATCCCACGAGAATTGCCAGGCGTGGACAGCGCTACAAGGTGATTCGTGAAATTGGATTTGGGACATTTGGAAAAATTCTTGAGATTGAGAGTAGGGACGGCAGATTTGCTCTGAAGACATTTACTTTTGCAAACGACAACTATCATTTGACAACCATAAGAGAAATCAAGGCTATGAGAACAATAAGCAATCCTTACGTTCTTGAAATAGAGGCCATAATCGAAGAAGAAGGAAAATTTAATCTTCTCTTCGAATACTTCCCGAATGACTTGTATAAAATTATCGGGACTGAGAACTTTACAATAGATGAAATCAGACACATTTTTTGGCAGATTCTCAAGGGTGTTGAAGCCATCCATGAAAAGGAATATCTTCATAGGGATCTCAAAACATCGAATATACTCGTAAAGAGACTTTCAAGCACCAGTCCCAATATCAAAAATGAAATGAGCCACTCGAGCGAAGTAATGGGCAAAATGTCTAATCTCCAGAATAGTTTTGAGACGTATGACAAAAGAGTAGAAGTAGAAAAATATGAGCAGCAATCCCAAAGTGTTCATCAGACTTCAGTGATTAGCCATCACACAGACCGACATTCACCACAATTCGATGATGATAGAAATATGATGAAGAGTAGCGAGCAGAATCTAGCACTGAAAGGCGATTATGAATCTTATAGCAAATGTTTACGCCACAAAAACACGAATTATATTGTTTCTGACGGTCGACATTACAAAGATCATGATCAAGACATCAGTGGAGAGATCCATTGTAACAAGGAAGCAAATTCAGGACAAGCATCTGAGGCAGTGAAAAGAGGATGTCCAGAAGACACACAGAGCGTAAAAAAGAGTTGTATCCAGCAGTCCTCATCTTTACCTTGTGAGAGGAGTCATGAAGAGTTTTTGCACAATACTTCCAATTATAGAATTAGGATTTGTGATTTTGGGATGTCCAGAACCAAAAGTAAGGAGATGACGCCAGGTGTTGTGACATTGTGGTACAGATCGCCTGAGTTGCTTCTGGGATCGACTGCATATTCCAAGTCTATTGATATTTGGTCCCTGGGCTGTATTTTATTGGAATTTTTCAAGAAAAAACCGCTATTTAAGGCCAACACAGAGGTGGAAGAGCTTGATGCGATCACAGAGCTTTGTGGGACTATTTCAGAGGACACTCTGCCAGATTGTACCAATCTTCCACTCTATGAAAAGTATAACCTCAACAAAGGAGATCGCAAAATTCTTGAGACATTTTCATCCTTTTCTCTCCAAGCTGCTGACTTGGCCGATAAAATGTTGAATCTTGATCCATCAAAAAGACCGAGCATCTCGGAATGCCTTGATCACCCTTTTTTCCAGAAATCTTCATAGTCTCATTTTTCATAAGAATATCTTTTTTCGAAAATTAAATTTGGTGATATGAAACATCTTAGTTTAGCTTCTTCTATCTTTAAGTTTTACCTGCTGAGTTCTTTTTCTAACAACTTTACTTTGGTGGCAAAGAAAATTATGGTTTGTGAAAAAACATAAATATCTAATATTTTTGTTAGATACAAAAATAAATTTTTTAGCAAATCATAAAATAATTTTAATATCGGCAATCGGAGTTTTTATGATTGCTCTGCAAGAGACAAATCTAACAAACAGTAGTTTAAAAAGCAATTTGTAGTTTAACATTGTAAAAGCATCCGTGTTTATTCTTTTTTGTTCAAACCTTGAAAACACAAAGGGCCGCACCTGCAAATTACAAGTTTTTCTTCATTTTTAAACTTTAGCTTCTTCTATGAAATTCAAAGCCTGTTCTCAAAGATACAATGAATTTGCCTGAAAGCCAACAGAATGACCAATCTAAAAACTCAATGACCATTTTAGAGTTTCAACCTTCAGCACTTACATAGGATTTCAAAATCTTTTCTAATTGTTTAAACACAAGAATGGCATCATTTTCAAACTCAAACCAAAGCCCAAATATGCTTTCTGAGCCATTAGCTTTGAATATCAAAAAATTGTCTTTAATCTCAAAGCTAAAATCCGAAGAACAGTTCAACTTAAAATCGTTTATATTTTTCCTGCTTAGCACAACCAATCTATACAATGGGAAGACCTTCCGTCTGTACAGTTGGAGTGACCCTTCAATAGACATTTCGGTCCATACATCATCAAAGCTATATAAAGTTACTTTTCCTGTAGTCAAAATAATCTCTGTAAAGTCGGGATCAATTCTTCGGATGTATCTGTTTAATATGAATTTCTGTCTTTCTGTAACTAAATCGTTTGCATTGTGGGAATCGTCCATTATTTGTTGGGACTGTGTGAGAAGTTTTATAAAAAAACAAAGCTAAAGCACAAAAATTATCAATCAATAACTTTTCAGAAGCTTGCACCTTTGAACTTAACATATGCCTTGAAGATTTTATATTTTGCCATGAATCGGCGAAGAAGCAAATAGTAAATTCTTTAGCTTTTTCCAATAGTCTAAAATAAGATTTATTGCAACTAACGTAAAATTTGCAAATTAAATTTAGATATCTTGCTTTCTTGATCAATTTCTGCAACTCTTGAATGTTTTCTATTACGTTTGTAGCAAACCAATGCTTCGGGCCAATAAATCGAAATTAGGCACAGCTTATTCTAAAAAAGCTATATCAGAAATAATATATTTTTGAGAAATTGAAGCCCTATGTTTTTCCACCTTCTCAATCCATTCAAGCAGAACAACGTCAGCAGCAGCGAAATAACGAGACCATTGATGCAGAAGATTTATAAAAGTTTTATTGTTCTCTACACTGCGCCAATCTCAAAGGGAATGAAAGTAGATATTGATAAGTATGGCGGGATGGTCCAGAGCATCGACATGTGGTATTGTAAGCTATCTTCTAAAAACGAATATGTTTATATCCCCACATCGTTCATATATGATAAAGTTATTAAAATTAAAAAATAGGATGTGTGAGTTGATTCTGAAAATAATTTCGAGCTGCTTTTGTTTTAGTCTATGTCAGACAAATGATTTAAGTAAATAGAATTCAGTCTGGTAGCTGATTTATTTATGTTAATTTTCAAATGACCTATTTTGTATTTTTTAGAAAGCATCACTCGTTCGTGTATAATTTAATTTTGTCTAGGCTTAGCTTAAATTCGCAATCAGCGGCTGCAAAAGTCAAAAGATTTCTTGGCTACTTTTATTGTGCAGGAGATTTAGTGAATGTTATTGGTGATCTCAAAAATTCTAAAACATAAATAAAATATCCAGGATTATCAGTATGATCAAAGTAGAAATTATATTGGACAAAAAGAACTATATGCCGTCAGAAACAGTGAGAGGAAAGATTTTTCTCAAGACACAAGCAGACTTCTATTTAAAATCTCTGCATGCCAGATTTTATAAGCACCAGAAGATCTTTTTGAAGACACTAGACAAAAAAGATCCAAACATTTTGATCGATAAAGACAATATCCAAAAAGACATCAAATGCTTAATTTCAGAGAACATGCAGCTATGCTCTGGAATCACAATTTTTCCATTTAACTTGCGGATAAAAGACGATGAGGACACATCTGGTCAGGCCAAAGGCTATTTTTATGATGTAGTGTGCCAGTTAGAAAATAATTTTAAACTGGAAGTGATATGTGATGCAGAAAATACCATAATTACACGGGATAAAAGCATTATAGTTGTGAAGAAGGCAGCGGATGGGTCTTTTATCGATACAAAGATTGGCAAAAGTTCTTTCTTGTTTTTTACCTATAACCACCTTCATTACAGAATTCAGATGGATAAAGAAATATATTTCGTGGGCGATAACGTAGAAGTTAACTTTTTTCCGATATCTAAAACATCCAAATCTTTAATATCTAGTATTGATGTAAATTTATATGAAATTGCAGTTTTCTATATGGACAATGAGAATTTTATGCGATCAAAATTAATTTCAAGCATCCAGGCCTTTCCAATAAATAGAAACAGGTTCAAGATAAATATGAGATTACCGCTGAACATTGGGCCAACAATGACCAACACTGAGTTTTCTTTAAGAACAGAGATATACTTCAATTTGAATCTGTACAATGGAAGCAGAATAAAGATTAAGAAAAATGTCTCAATTGGCCAAATGTTGTTAGATATTCCTGAAATTGAAAGCGAGATGTATTACAGATCAAATACATATTGTGAGCAGGTAATAGACTACTAATCCAACTAAAAATGATGTTTGCTGACTTCTAATCTCTTACAAATATCTTTGCTTCTAGATGTTAATTTTGATCAGGACTTACATTTTTATTCTCAAAATGCAAATTTTTTTGCCTACCACAGACTATCAGCCGTTTAATGCGAACAAGTAAACATCTAATTACAGAGCAGCAAGGCTGTTTCAAAGAACGGTACAAACCTTATTCAAATGTTGGCTTTTCATATCCTTTGAGAGACCCTGATGTGTAAAATATTTTTGGTCTAAATGATTTGTTTTCCTGCATTATTGAACTCCTTTTAAACTTTCTTATCAGCCTCTCTTGTCCTTGGATGCTTGCGTACGTTAGCTCAGCAACCTTGGAACTTCCGAAGCTTTTCCATCTTTTTCCGAAAATTCTTTTGTAGAACCTCGCGACTGACTCAACATCAACAAAGTTTACGAACGCATATCCGACATTGCATTTGTTTTTGAAGTCCATTCTTAAATATAGAAAATCATACTTTCCAAAATGTGTTTCGTTCATAAAATCCACCAGCATATCTGCCGCAAATTTATTAGGGATATTTTTGATCATGCATGTTGTTCTGGGGTCTCTTAATATCTTTTCAGGATAAATTTTGAATTCTGAACGGATCCTTTCTTCTTCATTTTCCTGATGCAAAAACGTTATAGGGGAATTATGGACAGAAAACAACTGTATCTCTGGCATATTTCCATAGATGTACTTTGGAAACCTATATGGCGCATTTAAAGAGTTTTCTTTGTCCGGCTTAGATGCCTTTAATGAAGTTTTGATCAGGTCATCTTCTGAAAAATTCATAATTTATGCAACTAAAGACAAACTAAATCACAGTTTATGCGTGACATACCAAGAGAAAGAGTAATTTTATGTCATAAAACAGTTTGAGTAATTTTAGAGTTTTTTTGATAAAGAGAAAGGTAGAATTTACAAAAACTATAATCAATTTTGGCTTTTAATGTTAATTTTATGTTTCAAAATGCAGTTTTTGATCACAAAACTTTACTTCTATTAAACTTCAATAAAATAATATTCAATTGCAGTTGCGTCTTAAGTCTCTTTTCTGCTGTCAAACACTTGTATTTAGTGCTTAATTTGCTTATTTTATGAAAAAGAGCAAAGTCAGTCAATTTCCATTGCAAGCTAGAAAATCCTTTATTTCTTTAATTTATGCTGCCCCAAATGGCAGTTCAAGTTTGCAAAGAATGCAGTACTCTCATGACTCCTAAAGTCGAAGATGGATATCTTGTTTATGTCTGTGACAAATGTGATACGAGAGCAGATCCAATATCTCCAATATTGTATACAGAGACATTTACAAAGCCTCACGGGTCTTATTCGCACAAAAAAGAGGATCTTATTCATGATGTGACGTTGCCAAGATTAAATCTAAAATGCCACAAGTGTCTAAACAAGGAGTGTATATGCTACATGGAGAACAGCGAAGAAAGAGCGTTGAATTGTTTCTACGTCTGCACAAAATGCCTGTATGAATGGACAGATTAAGAAATTGCCTTTTGCAAGAACATCTTTTACTTTCTGTGGTTTGACAATTTTATCTTTTTAAGTGGCTGGCTAGACTATCGCTGTTCAGGAATAGAAACGTAGTTTTATGTAAAATGGATTATATTTTACACAAAATATTTCAGTTGATTAGTAATAATAAATCTTTGAATAGTGACTAAATTTATTATAGGAGAGTCACAAGCAAACAGAATGTTCTTGTTCAAACAGCTATATTTGGTTGATTCAGAAGTGACTCCATTTGAATGATAATAATGTAATATGAGAGAAATTAATTGCTTATTTTAATATCTAGAGTAAAGCTTAATTTAATCAGTATTTTTATAAAATTTTTTGAAATTCGTGAAATTGTAAAAAGAAGATTAAACGTAACATTTGGTCAAGAAGCCGAGTTTAAGCACAGGTTACCAGGCATTTACCTGAGATAAAATATCCAGTCACAAAAATTTATGACAATATCGATTTTCAAATATACTTTTAATGTTATATTTTTATTCTAAAGCGGCAATATCAAACTTCCGCCAAGGATGGCAGCTCTAAATGTGGCAGCGTTAACCCGAGTCTCCAACGTCTCTTGGTTTTAAGGCTAATGAACAGACGATAAATCATATAATAGATCATCATTATAGCAAAAAGGAAAGAAGCTCCCAAAAAGCTATTGTTGCCTATAAATTTAAGCCCAGGGTAAATGTATTTTCCAAGATTCATCTCAAAAATCTTAATTGCAATGCCATAAGCAATTAAATAAAGCATCATAAAATACACTTGGTAGGGTGTTTGTGTAATCTTTATGTCTATTTGTTCTAGCAATAACAGAAGCAGTGGAAATAGGTGCTGTCCAAGCTCTGTAAGCATGTAAGTCTCGTATCCTGGCTCTGTATATTTCCAAAAAATAATCAATTTTTTATTATAAAAAAACAGACTCCAAAAGACAATGGTAACCCCAAAAGATAAGACAATGGACACAGGAAGAACTGTATTGTAGGCTGAGAACACTGTTTTTTTTCTTTTTTCACCAGAATTCCTGTAAATAAAGCCCAAAATGGCAGTGAAAATTGCAAGATACACATTTTGGAAAGTAAAGTAAAGATAATAAAGTCCAGAATACATGTGGCAGCATTCTCTTTGATTGGGATTTTCACCAAATCTGGTAACCGAGTAAATGCATACGACAAATAAAGCAAATTTCAGCAATTTTAAAAATATTTGTTTGGGCTTTATGGTTATCATTTCCACCCATGAAAGTAATTAAAAATTAAAAGAAAAACTTTTATATTAAAAAGAATCAAAATTACATTTAGAAATAACAAATGATCAGCGGTTAAAAATTTCAGCTTAAACTATAACTTTGCACTTTTGGACACGCTTTAGTTATTTAGTCAAAAAAGACAGTTATTCTTAATGACCATGCTTAGGTGCTAAATGGCACTAAAAACAATGTAAATTGTCCAATACATAATGTTGAATTATGTGTAGCTCAGCAAATACAAAGGAAATCATACAAAACGTAACATAAAGACCTAATAATATTACAAGCAGCTAAAAATAATTGCATACAAGCATTCTCATTTGTAAATAAATTTGTACAGCTTATCATTTTAATACTTTCTTCTCTGATACCACTCCTGCTCAGTTCGTCGTCTTTTAAAATGTCTATCGTCGCCTCTATCATCGTATCTAGTATCTTTGTACGTTCTATCAGTGCCTTTTTCTCTTTCTACAAAATCTCTATTTGCCCTTTGAATCTCACAATATTTCTTCCATGTTTTCTCAGTAAATCCATAATTAAAATAATCTGTCAAGTCTGCTCCAGGCTTAAGCCAAGGCTTGTCTTTAATTGTGTCCAAATCGAAGTCGTATATGTTGTTTTCTGGGATAACTTCGCTTTTCTCCTCTTTTTTAGTTTTATCTACAACTAGCTCAACAGAATTGCTGGATGAGTTCTCATCGTCAGAGAGTCCCAAGAGATAATTATTTTTTTCACCCATGGGCAGCAATTTTTACGAAAAGAAAGGTCTGAAATATTGTTTTTGTAAATTTTAGGATTGGCCAAACTAAAAAAATTTGTTTAGAATTAGAAATAAAAAATATTTGAAAAAATACTATAAGACGATACAGCATTTCTTTTCTGATGCAATCACTATTTAAAGGTATATTTAGCAAATATAGCGAAATCATAATTTTTAACAAACGATTTTTATTAATTAATCATTCATGTTATATGCAAAGATATCTCAATTAAATAATTTGTATAATTGTATTCTTCAAAATCAAAACAAAATCACTCTATGCAATATATCACGAGGGAAAAGTTTTAATTCTTTTGTTAATCCAGGTTCAAATTTTATTTTTTGTTTTATTCGTGCTAAAAAGTAAGGCAAAAAGATTCCATTAAGCAATACTTTTGTCATAAAAGTCACACAGCCACATTATTTCTATCGAATTTAATCTTTACTAAAATCTGTTTCACCTAAATAGTAACAAATTTTTTTGTTTTCCATTTTTTATGATAAAACTTTTGCAAAATTCAGGTTTTGTTTATAAAAATAAACAAACAAATTTTTATTTTTGGTTCAATATCAAGAAAATATAAAATTTTGATGGCTTGGAGACTAAAAATCACATGTTTCAATTCTAATACAAAACCCTTGCCCAGTGATCAATATATTTAACAAAATCATATTCTTAATGTATTTTACAAAATCATATTCTTAATTTATTTTATGAAGACACTTGCATTTATAATGAAGACAAGAGCAATGTTAATTATTTAGGTTTAAAATAGCCTTTAGTTGAAATTTGCAAAAATTAATTAAAATTAAAAAAATTGATGTTTCATAATTTTAAATGTCAAAATTATAAACAATTCTAAAATAATTTTGTGGAACTAAAAACAATGTAAGAAACTTCTAATTCTTATTCAAAAGCATGTTATTGCTCATTTCTTTTGTTTGAAAATTCCTTTGAAATTACAATTTCCCTCCAAAAAGGTTCTGAGTGATTTTTGTTTTCCCTCCAGAAGTTAAGGCAAAAAAGATTCTAAAAATCAAGAAAAACACAAATTGTGAGTTTCAGAACTCTGCCAATTGTTACTTTTGTTTCACAATGCTAAATGAGCTGGCGCTTTCAATTTATTTTATCGAGTCCCATGGAGGAATTTTTCTTACTTTTGGCATTTGTTTGATTTAAAGAATGCTAGCAAAGCAGAATTGCGCACTTAAAGTACAGTTTAAGCAAAATTTTACGAACCTTGACTTATGATTTTGTTTAAATTAATAAACAATTGTAAATAATTATTCCAATCAAATTATTAATCACAATTTATCATTTAATAACTTGTGAGTAACATCATTTCGGAGAGAGACATGATAATTAAAACAACAAATTGCCACAAAAAGCCTATTTAGCCATTGTTTTGCTCAAATGTTTCTATTTAAAGCTTAAAAAGTAGACTAAATATTTTACAATAATTAATTTAAATAAATTATTTTCCTTTTATTTCTTGAGAACACTAAGAATTAGTGTCATTGCAACAGACATACTTGCTGCATACAACGTTAAGGTCCTCTAATCATTATATCAAGTTGATTGTAAACACAAAATTTATCATAATTTTTCCTATATAAAAAAAAATTAATTTAAACCCTGAGATGAGACTTGAATCAGAAGATTATTCATTGCACAGACCTAACAGTGACAACTCACTGTTGTACGGAATACAGTACTCGGCAAACTTCTTTAGTTACCTAGATTTTTGTAAAATTATGGCCGACAGAGAAGAGATTAAAGAGTATGTCCTAATGAATTTTGATGAGGCAAGTTCGCCTTCAACAATTGTTGAGAATCATGTTGAGACAGATTCAAAACCAATAGAATCCTATGCACTTATGATCTACAAAGCCCTAGACTCCTCGCCTGATGGCAAGCTTACATTGTCAGAAATATATTTGTGGATTGAAAAAAATTATCCATACTATCAAACAGCAGATCCAGTGTGGAAAAACTCAATTAGACACAACTTATCTTTAAACCCAACTTTCAATAAGATTCCGCGCCCAAGCAGCTGCAAAGGGAAGGGTGGATACTGGGCGATAGACAAGACTCAGAGACAAGGGAAGTTGCTGAAAAAAAGCAGAAGACCGAAGCCATGCGAAAACAGCACAATTTCCAACGAGATGATAAATATTACAGCCAACAAGATGATATTCTAAGGCTTATTTAATGTAAATAAATCCTCCAACTACTATCATTTTTTGCAAAATTTTAGACTTTAATTATGCTTTCAGTCCAAATTTGGTGAAATGTTCTTAATCTAAAAGAGTTGTGGTAAATGTAATAATTTAATTTTGAATGTAAAGTAGTCTGTGGTACTTTTTAATTGGACATACGCAAACCAATCTCAAATACATTCCATTAGGCCCATTACATAAATTGATATGCTTTAACATAAATTATATGACATGACCGAATAACTTGCAAATTGCTTAACAATCTCAAAATTACACGACTTTAATTAATTTATGGTTCAATTTTCGCAAGGCGTCCTAAATATACGAGTCACTTGTATTTGAATGTAAATTTCAATAAGACATCAAAACCAAATTAAATGTTTGAAATCAAATATACTTCATACTGGTTATTTTGAGATTAAAAACTCTAAAATCAATTCTTTTGGCAGAAAATATTAAAAAATTACGAATATTAAAATTTAAAAAATTTTAATTCTACAAAATTTAATTTGCCAAAATCACGACCTATTCCAAAAGTCGAAAGTATAGTTCACTTCTATGTAAAGATGCAGTTTCATGTGTGTAATTATCTCAAGTCAAAATGTTTTGTGAGTATATCATAAAATATTTTAAGGCAGAATACAAAAAATAGCATATAACGTTTCAACCCAAAAGATAAGCTCAAATAAGGAATGCAGATACAAATCTAATGATTTCTGCAAAGTTGTGTTCTCAATTTTCTTGCATTTTTGAGCTCTCCGAAAATATGTGTGAATTTTTATACTTAATTAAAAAATTTGCAAGAGATGCTTAATGCCCGTACAAAGCAAGAGAATCTGGCTAGAGGCGTTGTTTGTGCTTTCTAATTATTCAAAGCTTGTTATTTGAAACGTGAAGCTGTTATTTCTGCAAGTGCCAATTATGAGTGCTTTGTGACACAATTAAATTCAGAAAGATTTGACCAAAATAACATCTCTAGAAACATGAATAAAAATAATCTCAAATCATGCTGTCTTGTTGAAAATTATTATTTATTTAGGTAAAACTCGCAAATTTGTTCTTTCTGAGCAGTTTTAATTTACACGTACGGGCAATGTGCCAATAGAACTCTTTCACAAAGTCTTTTACAATTGGCAAAAACTTTTTCCTTTCAAGTAAAACAAAGAAATTAAGCCTAAAAGGCAAGTCAAAGGAATCTAACACACTTACGCTAGTCTGTTAGACTTTCAAATCGATAAACTAGTTTTAGGCTGTTTAAAACTAATGAAAATCATCTTAATTAAGACAGATCCAAAAATGAAGTAAATTAAAAATTAAAATCATTTTTAATTTATTTTTAATCAAAAAGGGATCTCTTGCATTCTTAGTGAATTCTGTCTCAAAGACAGGTCATGTATAGTGCACATTGCAGGTAAAGAAGCATTCTCTGCTTCCACAAGATTCGAAATTGGACACATTTAGTTTTTATTCAAATTCAAAAAGCTCAAAATTATGCAGAAAATGTTTTTACTTCTTTTTTGGAAGACGAGAGCTGTCAAAAATATTATTATTTTGATCTTCAATCAATATGTATGTCATCTTTTTAATATTTTAGAAATTTAGTCCAGCAGTTTTTGGCAAAAGTGTGTGCATTAGCTAAATGCGTCTCTAACCTTTGATTTTTAAGTAATGGTGATTTAATCAGAAATAAAAGCTATTTAATTTTTTCAATAATCCCAGAAACTTTGTCATAAAAAAGAACGTCTTCAAGCTCAAATTCTCTGAGTGCCTCATTGAGAATTCTTTCTTCACAGCCTAGCTTTGACAGAGCATCTGAGAAGCTTATGCTTTTTTTGACAATCTTGAAAAGGCTGTCCTTAACACTTTCAATAGCCTTAGCTTCCAGGGCACTTTTTCCAGAGATGACCAGATCAATGTCAATCTTACCCGTTCTAGGGTCAATAGCATACAAATGGAGGCTTTCTTTGATCAGTCTCACAGCCTCTCTAACGTCTTCTGCCTCGACTATTTTTGAGAATCGCATCCTGGCATGTGCCTCGCTGAGTCTTACCAAGCTCTCAAGCTGACGGGTGGTGGCTGTGATAGAGTTTCCGTTGTCAAGCTGCCTGAGATCTACGTACGCCTCAACAAGGAAGTCAATGGACTGCTGCGAGAGAACAGGGACTATTTTCTTTGCTTCTTTGATGTAGGCTCTGAGCAGATTGGGACTGATGCCAGACACAGGCTCACTGCTGTTTGAATAAAGATTTACAATATGCTCTGCGACTTTTTTATCATTTTTATGGTCAGGCTTATCAATTAGAACACAAATAATGTCAAACCTGCTTAAAAGTGTTGGCGGAAGGCTGATGTTCTCGATTATGCTCTTCTTCAAATTGTACTTGCTTTCAATGGGATTGCAGCTTGCCAGTATGGAGCATCTAGCATTGAGTGTGGTTATGATTCCCGCCTTGGCAATGCTGACTGTCTGCTGCTCCATGACCTCATGCAAAATGCTTTTAGTACTATCGTTCATCTTATCAAATTCGTCGATGCAGCATATTCCGTTATCGCTCAACACGAGAGCACCACTCTCAAGAACAAATTGGCCACTATCAGGGTCCTTAGATATGCTTGCGGTCAAGCCAACAGCACTTGACCCACGGCCACTCGTGTACATTCCACGGTCTGTGATTCTGTGCACAAAGCCCAAAAGCTGGCTTTTTGAGATGCCAGGATCACCGGCCAGCAAAATGTTAATGTCTCCTCGGAGTCGTGAGGATTTCAGGTTTTTGTCCACACCACCGAACAGCTGCAAAAGAAGAGCCTTTTTTACGTTTTCCATGCCAAAAATTGACGGGGCAATGGATGCAGCAAGAATTTCATAGAGATTCTTCTTTCTTCGCAGCTGATCAATTTCATCCAAGTAGTCACAATCGTCTGTTTTCTTATTGACTACCTGTGCAGACAACATTTCAACATAAATTCGGAACGAACTTTTGATTTTTTTGAGGTTCGGGTTGATTCTGACTGGAATAGCCTTCAGGATGCCGATTACCTGCACCTTGTCGCCTGGAATTAGCGAGTCAACAAGGTTGTCTTTAGAAATTATTGTGATTGTCGACGGACTAGCTCCCTCGGGACAATTCTCTGGAAGCTCTTGTAACTTAACAACTTGCTTGTCCGCAAACTCTCCATCGTTGTGCTTTAGCTGAAACGTATATCTGCTTCCACACTCACAATTAGACGGCTCATTGATGATGCCCTTTATAGAATCCACAATCACCCGTCGCGAGCACTTTAAACACTCAAAAATGGCTCTTCTGATTTCAGGTATGACAGATGAGGATCTGACGACCATTCCAGTAATCGAGACAATTTTGTCAATCTCATTTGGGTCTATGTTTCTGATGCATAGCTGCCTTCCTATGTTGTATGGCCTTATCGTGATACTTTCAGGCTGCTCCAGGAACTTTTCCATGTAAATCTCGTTTAAGCAGTTCTGGAATATTGGAATAATCTCTTGCGGATATGAAATTACATCCAAGAGAATGTTGTCGTCCAAGTCATTGCAGTCTAGCTCAAACACAAACTCCTTGGTGATTTTTATGTCGTTTAGAGCGTCAAGATACTTTGTGTGACCTCTAATGAATTCTTTAAACTTTTCAATAGTATTTTGTATGTTAATGGTAGTTCCCCATATGACTTTAATGTGGTCATTGTCGAAGATTGGGGCAATGGAAGAGCTCATGTCAATCTGTGAAGGTGGGAATGTGTATTGTATTTCGTGGCTAGCATCATCGAAAGAAAAGCCTTCGGAGTATTGCGACCTGTCCATTTTGGAGCTAAATTTTTGTAAATTTTAAATAAAATTGAGCATAAAATGTCGAATAACGCAATTTAATAAAACAAAGAAAGATCTCGCATTTGAACAGCGGTGTTTTCTCGTGACAATAAATACGCTAAGAATGCTATGATTCACACAAACAAACCCGTTCTGTCTTCGACCAGCAGTCATGCTTCAGCCAGTGGTGTTGCAAATTAACCAGAAGTATCTTAATAGGGAATTGCATCTATAATCTGCTATTTTAGGCTTTGTAAAACAATGCCAAACTTGACACCACAGATCAATTAAAACAAAAAGCTATTGTAAATCATAATTGCTAGACAAAAAGCCTGTAAAACAGTTTAGCAATCAAATAATTCTTTATTTATCAAAAATGATGTATCCATCGTTAGTAATCTCCAAGAAACGCAACTCTAATACACGATCTTGATAGATTCGGGAGATCAGTTCCCAATTTACAACATTCCAGAAAGCTTCAATGTAAGAATTTCGCTGGTTTCTGAATTTGAGATAGTAGGCATGCTCCCAAACGTCCAGACCAAGAAGACAAACAAAGTCAGGATTATCCATTATTGGATTATTCTGGTCCTTTGAGGTGACGATGGACGTCTTCTTAGACGATCTGTCGTACACCCACCAAGCCCATCCGCTGCCAAACACAGACACGGCAGCATTGTTGAACTCCTCTACAAACTTGTCCATCCCACCGAAGTCCTTCTCGATCCTTTGCATAAGAATTTCGCTGATATCGCTTTTTTTGGATTTGGGAGAGAGAAATTGCCAAAACAGGCTGTGGTTGTAGTGCCCACCTCCAAACTTAAACAGGACAACTTTATCTTCTTTTGAGATAGCAGAGTTGTTGGACAGTCCTGAGAGAAGATTGTGGAGGGAAATGTCACCGGGAACATCGGAAGAAAGCTTGCTCAAGCCCTGGACATATGCTTCATGGTGCTTTGTATGGTGTATTTCCATAGTCTCTGCATCAAAGTGCGGCTCCAGCGCATCGTAGTTATATGACAATTGTGGTCTTTTATAGTTCGGCATTAGGGTCAATAATATGGAGAAATTTATAGGGTTTCAAGTTTGAATAAGTACAGTTTAAAGCTAGGATTTATGCACTATTGCCAGATCAATTATTTATTGGACTAGCTTTGGTAAATGAAGATTTGAATTTATCATAATTGTTAAAATAAAAGAAGAACACAAAAGATAGTTAAAATTGCTAAATTTATGTTTTACAGATAAATTAAAGAGTCTTATTTATGCTTTAAAATCAAGATAAGTTTATGCTGCATGCTAGATGAAGAATAAGATCATACTCAAAGAGTCTCTAGAGTATTACATATTAATAATCTGACTAATAAATCTAAAATGTTTTTTCAGGTCTATCAAAAGATCTATTCAGCTCTTAAGAGCAGTGACAAGCCTTTAGAACAAGACTGCATAATTTAGGCCATCCTTGGATTTGAAAGAAAGAGACTTAAATAGGAAATACTGATTTATTTTTCATACTTCGCTACATTTTCAAGCAGCTCTCTGTGGTTTTTGTATGCGAATTCAACAGACGAATCCACTCCTAATGAATCTCTGAGCTCCTCCAGCACATCCAAGCCGTCAGACACAAGTGGAACATTCTTGGACCAAATTGAGAACTTGACAAAGTTCTTTCTAACATTTGCTGAAATACCATTGCACTGAAACTTGCCATACCCATTAATCAAAAAATAGATGGCCATTCTCTCAAAGATTAGGTTGGAAACTTCTGCTTTGCACTGGACACTCCAGCTGCATCCAGTGACATTTGCTGGATCCTCCCAGGATGCGCTGATCCCAGATCTAAAGACATTTATATTGAATGGCTGGGAAGTGCCGAAATTTATTATATGACGGAGTATGTAGCTCAGCTCCTCCGTAGAACTGAGACTGCACAGTTTCTTGAGTGCCTCGTTGTATTTAGACGGGTCGCTGGGCTTGTTGGACAGCTCTGTAGAAGTTACATCGTATTTCTCCTTCAGCGCACTCATAATGGGGAATCAGATAAAAATTTAAATTTTTACTAAAAAAAGAAGAAAGTGTTTATTTGTCCCCCAAATGCCAGCTGTCAATGTCGATAAGCTTGAATTAATAAGCTCACTAGGCGTGGAAATAGACGAAGCTACTCTCGAGAACACTGTTTTTGACTTTGGTGTCGAGCTGGATGAAATCTATGAGGATAACGGGAGGACAATGTATAAGTTTGATGTTCCAGCCAACAGGTACGATCTCTTGTGCTTGGAGGGAATGTCGGCTGCTTTGAGGGCTTTTCTGGGCATATGTCCTTACGAAGATGTAAAAATAAGTCCAGAGAACAGCAACACGAGGATTGTCTACAAATTTGCTACACACGAAAGACAGCATATAGCATGTGCCATAATAAGAGGAATGAAATTTACAAAGAGCTCGTACAACAGCTTTATCAGCTACCAAGACAAGCTTCACTCCTCCATCGGAAGAAACAGGTCTATTGTGGCCATCGGCACCCATGACCTGGCCACGATTTCTGGCGAGATCATCTACAAGTCGTTGGAGCTCAATTCTTTTGACTTTGCTCCGTTGAACAGCGAAGAGATTGTTAATGGCAGCTCATTGGAGAAGGTTTTTGCCAAGGACAAGAAAATTACAAAATTTTTCAATCTTCTCTCGGACTCTGAAAAGTCTGTGGCTTTCGTTGATGGATCTGTTGACAATTTTGAAATTGAAAACTCAAGCATCATGTCGATTCCTCCAATCATCAATTCTGACAAAACAAAAATATCGTTAAATACGAATGATATTTTCGTTGAGGTTACAGGAACAGACTTTAACAAGGTAAACACAGCTTTGAAGCTTGTTCTGTATAATTTCAGAGGCAGCAGAATCGAACCTGTTAAGATTCTTGACTATCCTGCTAACGAAGACTCTGAAGCATTTAAAACAACTCCAATATTCAACAACTTCGTTTATACTATTCCGGTTGCAAGAATAAACAAAAAATTGGATTTGAATCTGTCTGGACCAGAAATCAAAAATCTTTTAGAAAGAATGATGTACAGTGTAGATCTGAGGGATGAGGAGGCTGTAGTCAAAACTATCGATGTTCGTTCTGACATTCTTCATGAATGCGATATTATTGAAGATGTTGCTATAGCCTACGGATTCAACAACTTTAAGAAGAAGATCCCTAAAGTCTACACGATTGGGAGTGAAGTTCCTCTTAATAAGTTTTCTGACAAGCTTAGAACAGAATTGGCGTTGTCTGGCTATAACGAGGTGCTGACGTTAACTCTTTTGTCGAGGTCTGAAAACAGCATTATCAGGGACGATATTTCTGAAAATCCTGTTGTTTTAGCGAATCCAAAGTCAAAGGAATGCGAAGTTGTCAGGACTTCTCTGCTGCCTGGAATTTTAAAGTCAATTGCTTCGAACCTCCACGGAAAGATCCCAATAAAGCTTTTTGAGGTTTCTGATGTTGTTTGCATGCGAGATTCTTGTGCGTACAACCAAAGAAAGGCATGTGCAGTCATTGCTTCCAATTCGTCTCTTCTTGAAGAGATCCAAGGACCACTGAGTTTTATATTAGAGAAGTCCTGTCTTCAAAGCTTTGAATACGTTCCTGCCTCTGACAGTGCTTTTGATGAGCTCTATTTGGAGAATCAGTATGCTTACATTAAGATCAATAATGCTGTTATTGGCACAATTGGTGTCCTGCATCCCAAAATTTCGCAGAAGTTTGGAATTCCATATGCTTGCAGCTCATTTGAGATTGATGTTGAAATGCTGTTTGAAGAATTTTTGAAAGGACAATACTAATAAATTTTGAAAATTTTTTTAAGATTTTATGAGTCATGTTTTTTTGACTGCAATATTGCTTCTGATTAAATTTAAGCAAAAGTTTTTATTGCAATGAAATTTCTAAAATTTAGAATCATTGTTTCATCTGTAAAATAGGTTTTATTTAATATGCATTCCTCATGTTATCTAATTAATTTTGTTGGCATGTCGTTTACGAATGCCTTTATTTTTAAAAATAACCCTTATGTCGGAATATGCTTCGTCCCAACAAATTTTATTAGGAGCTGAGATTATATTGCCCAGCAAGGCCTTGATTCTCGCTCAAGACTCAGCTCTTGCAATATTTTATACCAGAAATGTCTTCATCACTTTAGATCAAATATTAAAACCCAATACAAAATAATAAAAATCTCTGGACTTGTTTAATCAAATAACATTCTTCAACGGGAGTGTAAGATTGAACACATGCTCGTCATTTTTGCTGTCCTTGTCGTAACAGAAGTATCCTTGTCTGACAAACTGGAATTTGTCGAGATTCTTAGCCCCGAGAATTCTAGGATCGCAATATCCCACAGCCACCTCTAAGCTGTCGGAACTTAAATCGTTCTTAAATCCAACAGCTTCAGGGTCAAAGGAGTTGAAAAGTGGCTTGTAGAGCCTCAGAGTAGCCTTGTGGTTTAGATTAGGAACCCATTGAATGTACTTTAGAGGCTTATCTTCCACTAGCTGGACGGTAATCAAATCTCCAGATTTTTCAACATATTTGACAACTCCAAAATTAATCAATCCAACGGGCTGTGATTTAGTGAGCCTATAAAAATCAGACTCGGGATTTTCAGAGAAATCTGCACCGTCGATGTAAACAAACTTGTTGATGTCAACAGGGACTGATCCACATTCTTCTGAGCCATTAACGACGGGAAGGTCAACAGATTTCTTGCCCATACCGCTGATTATGAGCTTAACAGGATTCCTAATGCAAAACACTCTTTTGGCTGTCTTGTTAAGGTCATCTCTGACAAAATTTTCCAAAATTTTAACATCAATCACGGACTCTGCAAATGTTATTCCTACACTCTTGACAAAGCTGTTTATGGCACTGGCAGGAAATCCCCTGCGTCTCATTCCTTTGATTGTGTAAAACCTGGGATCGTCCCAGTCCATCCCGCCATTTACAAGTTCAGTGAGCTTTCTTTTGGAAAGAACAGTGTTGCTAAGATTAAGCCTGGAAAACTCCCACTGGACAGGCTCGTATAATCCCAGGTTCCTCAGCACCCAGTGGTATGATTCCTGGCGGGTATAAAACTCTCTGGAACAGAAGCTATGAGTGACATCCTCGAGTGAGTCTGCGACACAGAGGGCAAACTCATACGATGGGTAAACAATATAATTGACATTTTTCAGAGGATGAGTCTTATCAATGATTCTTGCACCTACCAAATCCAGCATCAGTGGGTTTTTTGACTCAAGATCCATTTTGAACCTGAAAACAGCCTGTCCCTCAGAATATCCTGAATTGAGCATCTTTTTGAATTCCTGCAAATTCTCTTCTGTAGTCCTGTTTCTGTATGGGCTCAGAATAGAAGGATCAAATCTTCCTGCATCTCTTTCTTCCTGGAACATTTTCCGTCTGTTCCTAATGTCCTCCATCGAACAATGGCAGATGTATCCCTTATTCTTCCTGATGAGATCTTCTGAAAACTTGTAGATTTTCTCAAAATAGTCACTTGAATATGTTATGGCCTTGGGCTCAAATCCCAGCCATTTCACATCCTCCAGAATCGAGTTAAAATGATCTTCTGATTCATTGTTGGGGTTGGTATCATCGTATCTAAGATAAGTGTATCCACCATGCTTGGCAGCATAGCTGAAGCTGAAATTCAATGCTTTGGCATGTCCTATATGCAGGCTGCCGTTGGGTTCAGGGGGAAAACGGGTAACAACTTTACCTCCTGTTCTCTGAAGATGAGCCTGCAAGATTTCATCACTAGCCTGTGTATTCTCACTTGGCTTCAAGAGCCTGGAAACCTCCCCTTCGTCAAGCCAATCCTTTTCCACAGCTGGCTTTTCTTCCGCAGTCACTTCAGGTTCTGGGATATCATTGACTATGTCAATGATTGTTTTTGAATCTGAGTAGGGCATTTCAAGCTTCAGCTCTTTCAAAATCTCTTTCTTGGGCTTTCCGCTTTTGCTTTCCACACGCTTTTTAATCTCCTCCTTGGAATAATCGTTTTCTGCAATAAACTTCTCTATTTCTTCATCACTAGGATCAGTCTCTAGAAATAAGAACAGCCCCCTCAGTATGTTATCATGCTTGACCAGCCCAGTGTCAATTATTCTCGCAAGCCTTTCTAAATTGGCCTTTTTAGGTGCGATGCAAGCCAAAGTATAGTGCATTCTTGTGAATTTGCTTGCAGACTCAAAGACATCAGCAATGTTGCGCTCGATTTGAGGCTTGCTGGAAATCTCGTCCACCTTCTTTTCGGATATGCCAAGATCCCTTAAAGCGGCTAGTGTTTCACTCTTCAAAGCCATTGGGGATAAAATTTTTATGCACAAAAGCCATTCCAAAATTGATTAAAACAAAAATTTCCAATGTTTGTTTGCTTTTATGGGAAAGTAGCATAGATCATGAACAAGATAGGTACCAATGACAGGGATTCTATTTTAAACTTAGTTATCGAGAGCAAAAAGGAATAACATGTCTCACACATTAAAAATGCTCTTGACATTTAATTTCATAAAATTATCAGCAAAAGTCCTATGAATTTTCTAAATTATACAAGATGCTTAATCAAATTGAACTTGATACATTCTGATCTGGGACAAGTATTAAAGTGTTTATTTACGATAAGAGATACTGGTTTGTATTTTTAATAATCTAAAACTCGTATTATTACAAATGAGCCCTCCATGGAAAATTTACAAGCCAAAGGAAACAATGAGAGTCAAATAAACAAAAGCTACACAAAAGGCTTAAATCAGGAAACAGATAATGAAATCAATTACAATGAGATGGATCCTGTTGAGTTCATAAACAAAAGATATAAGGAGTTTTCGCTATTTGAACTGAACGATGAGCTAGCTGCTCTTTCAAAAAGCATTTCAGCCTCAAAAAAGGAATTAAAACTTTTAGTCCCAAAAAATTTTTCAAATTTTATTCACTGCAGATCTTTGCTGGATAAAATAAAAAAGAATTTTCAGCAGAAGAGCGTTTGTGAACAGAAGGAGATAGACGAGTATTATGGAATGCTTTTCAACAAGTTTGACTGCTTTATGCAGGACTCCAGCTTAAAGTTGGACACACCAAAGGAAAATCTGATTATTCAATACAAAACCCAATATGCCAAGCTTTTCAACCTAAAATCTAATCTAAGACAAAATTTGCTGAACTTTGAGGCTTTTATCAAAACTTTGAAAGAAGCCAGAGAAATGTTTGAGGAAGTCAAGGAAATGAGCTTTTTCCAGCAAAAAATGAATGACGCTCAGCATGAGATAAAGGAATTTTTGCAGAACATCTATGAGTTTATAATTGACAAAAGGACAACTTTTGAGGAATGCTGCGTGCTGTTTGAATATTATTTTGAAGCTTCAGGCAAAACTTTGTCCCCAAACAATCTAGACTCTAAGATAATGAATACTCTGCTGGTCCATTTCAAGGAAGTAACATTCAACAAGAAAGAGAAAAGTGAAGAGTACTTTGCATATTTGAATCAGTCGTTGTATAAATTGATCAAATACATTTCAGATGAACAGGCGATCGAGGGGATACGACATTACTTTAAATGTATAAAAGATATCATTGAGTTGACCTCTCCTGAATATGCAAGAAAGGAAATCAGGAGGATAGCTGATTTCCAAAAGAATCTCAAGACAAAGCCTTACTGTTTAAAGGAGTTCAAAGACTCTATTTTAGATTTTAAGGTAGGCCTGTTCGAGACTTTTGTAGAAGGAAAAAATTTGTCTGAAGTATCCAGGATATTTGATGTTTTTATTTCTGTCATTAAAGATGATGGAATAAAAAGGATCCAAGAGATCATTCTGAAAAAAATAGAGCAGCATCTTACAAGCAGCAAGCTATCTGGCACTGAGTATTTGAGCCAAGAAGCAGACGAGATCAGTCTTGTAAGGCCTTGTCTGGGCGTAAAAGGCAGCAAAAACATTAGATCGCTGGATAAAAGCTTGGCAGAGAAAAGAAACAAGGCTATAGATGAGGCCTCGGAAGAATTTCTGGGCCTGTTTCAGGAATATGACGATACTGGGATTTTGATGAGGGCATTGGAGCTTAGTGTCAAGATACCTGAGTACTGCTCAAAGGTGTTTGTCAAGTGCAGAGACGAGATAGCTAAACGGCCAATAGTTGCCTACTACTTGCATGAGTTTCTGGGCACTGAGATTCCGGTTCTCGAAAAAGAGGATATTCTGCAGATCAAAGAGATGAATTGTCAGTTTGGAGAGCTTGTAAAAAAATAATTCAGAGAGGACTAAGCATCAATAAAAAGTAATTTTACCGATAAATAGCTCTTCAGCAGCAGGCTCTAGCCGTCTGTGAAAACTAAAAAGCATTCATAAAGTTTCAAGACAGTTAAAGAAAAAAGTTCTGGCCACCTAAAAGATATCAGACATCAGCAAAGTGCGAATATGTTGTGATTCTGTGTGGCTTGCATCCTTCGTAGCGTAATGGCTAACGCGTCTGCCTTCTAAGCAGAAGACTGCGGGTTCGAGTCCCGCCGAAGGAGTTTTTTGCATTTGTTTTCAACTCACAACTGTTGGAATAACATTTAGTAGCATTTATGTCTTTATCAGTGAATCTGAGGAATCTACAAGAAATATCAACAAAATCTGCAATGCCAATGCCCATCTAAATATTTTCTTAGTTTTAAGATAAAATTTATCCAAAAACTTCATCCATGATCAACGAGACTTACAAAAATGTGCTATTTGGAGTTGCCAGCCTGGCCATGGTTCTAGCAAGCATCAGTCACAGCAAAAACATCACAGAGAACCTGAAGATGTCTGAAGACTATTACCATGGCTTTAACTTTAGCCTTATTGTTACTTGTCTTTTTGTCAATGTTTGTCTCGGAATCTTTTCCTTTTTCATATTAGGAAACATGAACGACTACATTCATAGGATGTGTGTAAATCTAATAGGGGCTGGACAGAAGCTAAGAGTCTTGGCTCTGCTGATTCTTTTAAGCATGATCCCGTATGCCGCTGCTAATTTTGGATGCTTTGTGATTCACTCAGAAGTTTCTGAGATTGAGAAGAAACTGGCTATAATTAGTCTGATCGTCGTCTGCCTGCAGGTATTTCATCTATTTTCTATACATCTGTTGCATCCTGATATTTTTGGGCTAAAGTGGATAAAACGAATGAGAGACTACGATAAAGATAATCAGGAAAAAATTGTATTTTTGTAGATTGGATGGCAGAGTCGTACTGAATCAGTAGTTACATAAAAAATCTTCACATCGAATGGCAAAGCTCAGCAACTAATATTTGCTTGCTTAATTAAATAATTGTTACATTTAAATTACATCTTGCAGCTTTTAATCTAAATTACCTGATTCAAAGAAGATATTTGTGTAATAAAACAAACAGTCTACCAAGGACTCAGGCTAAGCAAGCACATTTTAATTATAATTCTATTTAATGTCTCTTTGCTTAGGTCTAAAGATGGCACATTCATTTTCTTCGGTCCTTTTGATCTCTTCAAATGCTACGTAACACATATTTTCAGTGTCAATCTTAAACTTCTCAACAAAAGCACTGGAAGATTTTTGTGCATCTGAAATTGTTGAAAAATCGCAGCACCTTAGAAATTTCATGGCTTTTTTAATTTCGTGATCTGATGTAAGTTTTTTGTTCTCAAATCCAGGATTTTCGTTGGAAGAGAGACTGGCATTGCAATAAGAAAATAGTAGGCCGCCCTTCACAAAATCTGATCTCGCTAGTAGCCCATTAAACAACTCAGAGAGCGAAGGCTTCCTGTGTCCAAAGTTTTTCAAAAGCTTACTTTTTGGATCATCCTTAAAATTCTGAATTTCGTTTATATTTTTAAATGGAATGCAGTTGCTGGAATCGAAATTGGACCATGTTTTCAAATAGCATTTATCATCCAAGCAGTTCTCACATCTTTTTTTGAAGATGAATTTCCAAAATTCGAATAATTTCAGTGGACCTAAACAATTTTTAAATTTATTTTTCACAAAAATTAGCTCGTCCTTGGGATGGCTGAAGCAAACAAGCAATCCTTTGAGATTTTTTATACTATTCAGTACAAAATGGCGCACATGCCCACGATGAAACCCGGTTGAGTCAAGCATAGCCAAGTAGTTAGTATTTCTACTTTTTAGAATCAGTAAAGCTGCAGATATTATGTTGTCTTTGAACAAAATGCACAGAAGTCTTTTTCTGCCTTCTAAGCTAACAATGCATGTCAGATTGTCTGAGCTTTTCTCTTCTTCATACGTCATTCAAGATGGATGCAAGGCCTGAAGAAAAGTTATTTGTTCAGTTTGGCAACAAAATAATAGCTGATAAAAAATCAAAAAGAATGCAAAAAGACAATTTTTTAGATTTTAATTTTTAGTGAGCAAAATTTACATTGCCATAACATTGCAAAATTAGGTTTCTAACTCTGATAATCCAGCAATCATTATGGCTCTAAGGTATTACAGGCCTTACCAGTCACAGTTAATGAGATGTGTGCTTTTAAAGTACAAGGCTTTTCTGTTTGTGGCAACACACAGCCAATTCAAATTTCTAGGTTCTATTCTAGATCACAGCATTTTTTATTTTGGATTTGTTTTACAAGTAGCAACATTGCTCTCAGCTGCTCAAAATGCTGTTATAGCTTCTACGTTTCTTTGCAATCAATAATGCATTCGTTGAAGAGCCAGCTCAATTTTTACGTTTCCTGGCATGCTTCAGCTCCGCCCGTAAACCTTCCATGAAATCAATAAATTCTTTAGGCTTAAGAATGGCTTCTACCCCTTCGGATATGCTTCCTCTTCTATTTATTTTTTTCCTCTTCAGCTCGTTTTCGAACTCTACTAAAAATTTGCAGGCACTGAATCCTGTATACGCTTCCATGGAAATCTCTCTCATGAAAAAATTTGTTTTTGCCTATTTATATATTTTTAATACTTTATTGTATCAGAATTGATATAATTTAAAAGAATAAATAATACTTATCACAAGCTTTTAACGTTACAAATTTCACACTCGTAAGCACAAGAAAACTATTTATGAAACTTAAGTTTTGAATCCAAAGCTTTTGCTGGATTTTCTTAATTTTCATTGTTTCCATCTTAAATTAAAAAACAAACTTTTGATACCAGCTTTAACCGAAAAGTCAAATACAAGCATTTGTCAATCAGATTAAATGGGCATGCACAGGAATTGTGTGTTTCCACCAAGCTGAAAATTTTTAATTAACAATCCAAATTGGATAATTTAAAAGCCATGTTGGAAGTAAACAAAGAAGTTGTCGAGCTGAAATTTTTAGAGCTAAAGAGCCGGTGGGAGCTTGTTTGGATGTATTGAAGAACAATCATGTGTGCTGATGCAGGATTAAGCACTGTGTTTCTCGTTTCATAACGTTTTTTTCTAATTTTAGACATTTTTAATTAGGTAAGAAACTTAATTAAATTTAGACATAAAGAATTCTTGATCTTCATAGACAGCAAGTATGTTCTTAACAGGCTCTTAAGCCATCAACTAAGTCTAGATGCTAACTGGATCCTTTTCAGGGCCTGCCATCATTTTTTATTAAACACAAAACGTTTGTTCTTACTTTTTTATTTAAGATTTTTAACTGCTTTCTGAAAGGCTTGTCTCAGAAAATGCCAGTACATCATCTAATCTTAAACTCCTTGACAGGCAGTCGAATGGTCAAGCCACGTGCCAACTTCCTTATTCTTGCTTTCTAATGAAGACATCAGTCCATAGCATGCTAAAGCTACTTATTTACAGTCTTGCTTAGAGAAGGTACAACTCTCCTGCATTCTTTTCTCTGTAATTAAAAAGCAAGACTGCAATCCCTTTTATGGGTGAAGCATTCAATGAAACACAGAAGATGCTTGCTGATGAAGGTATCCCAGAATTCATCAGCTATCTTCCCAAAGAGGCGTATACTGCTGCAATCAAAGAGAAGTCAAATGCATTGAACAGCATAAACATAAATGAGATTAGTAAAAATAATGACTTGTTGGGGTATCTGACAGATTTCTTCTCAGTCCCACAAGAAGCTGACTTGGCTGAAATAGAACAGTTGTTGAGGAGGTATAAGCCTGTAAGCTCTGAGTTTTTCAAAGATGGCTTTGAACCAAAGAAGAGTCAAGAAAATGGCCAGCCCATCAACGAATTTAAGTCTGTGTCTGTTAATGAAAATAAGAAGAATAAAGTAGACAACGAAGACAAAGAATGCAATGTTGATGAGCACTTGTTAGAGCGAATCAAGAAAGAGATACTTGAAACACAGGTGGAGATCACTTGGGATGACATTGTAGGACTTGAAAATGCCAAGAAGGCCATAAACGAAATAGTGTTGTGGCCGATGATGCGGCCTGACATCTTCACAGGGCTGCGAGGCCCGCCAAAGGGACTCTTATTATTTGGACCGCCGGGTACTGGCAAAACCATGATAGGAAAATGCATTGCTAGCCAGTGCAAGGCAACCTTTTTTGCCATTAGTGCAAGCTCCTTGACCTCGAAATGGGTTGGAGAAGGCGAAAAGATGGTCAGAGCCCTGTTCCACTTGGCAAGAAAGATGCAGCCTTCTGTCATTTTTATTGATGAGATCGATTCTCTTCTATCACAGCGCTCAGACAATGAGAACGAGGGCAGCAGAAGAATCAAGACAGAATTTCTGGTGCAGTTTGATGGTGCAGGTGTCAGTGACACCGACAGAATATTGATAATTGGGGCCACAAACAGGCCGCAAGAAATAGACGAGGCAGCCAGAAGGAGGCTAGTAAAAAGAATCTACGTTCCACTGCCGGAATTCGACAGCCGCAAGCTTATGGCACAACAGCTCTTGAAGAATTATCCCAACAATGTGGAGGAGGATGGCTATAATGAGATAGCTGAGCTGACTGAGGGATATTCAGGCTCAGACATGTTTAATCTTTGCAGAGAGGCCACATTAGAGCCTTTGAGAGAAATCACAGACATTAACAGTTTTAAGCCTGAGGATACACGCAAAATCTCTGTAAAAGACTTCAAGAATGCGCTGAGACAAATCAGAAAAAGCGTGTCCCAGAAGGACTTGACAGGCTACCTAGAATGGAATGAAGTTTTTGGATCGATGAATTGTAAAATTCAATGACATTTATACTTTATTTTTGACCAATTAACGCTTTTTGTAAAAATAAAGAACTGCTACAATTAAAACCTTCATCCAATAATCTGTGCTAAAAATTTATAAAAAAATATTTTATTCTAAACTGTGACAATTTACATTTTTATTAAGTTCAGATTTGGTGTCAAAAGCTTCTCTTTTGGAGGATTAAATAAATTTAAGCATGTCTTTTACTTTCGAATTTGCCAGTAACAATTCTCAACTGTTTTTAGATCATCTGTGAGTTTATTTTTACATGTAAGCTATTTTAGGGGCTACTTTATCCTATTCTGTTTATGTATAAAAAGTTTTATCTTTTATATAAAAAAATAGAAAATTTTTAGATAAAAGCTCAATTTTTTATTCTCCTAAAATGAACTATATTAGCAGTATTACAAGCTGTTGGGACATCATAAATTACCCATTCTTAAAACTGATTGAAGGATACAAGATTGTCTTTCGCCTAACAATAGGCTGGTATTCCGAAGGATTGTATTTATGTCTATTTGAAAGTTGGATCTGGCAAATTTTTGGATACGATATGTCATGCAGCGAAATTAGCTTCTGGACCGCCTTAGAGCAGGCATTTTCCAAAAAGTTAGACAATGATATGGTTATAAGCAAATTAGTTTGTATGTTTGTAACGCTTATAGCCATTTTTGTCGCTTTGACTTATTTTCTTTCCTACTTAAAGCTGGTAGCCTCGCCCAGCAAGATCCTCAATCCTTTCTTCAAGTTTTTGACTTTTTATCTTCTTTTAGTAATCCCTCTAAAAAGATTTTATCCTGTAATGCTAATATTAGATTTGGTCACTTCATATTTAGAAATTACCAATTTTATTTTGATTGATATAATGCTCTTGTTGACATGTATTTTAGCCTGCTTTTGTTGGAAAATCATATACAAGATGTTCCTTAAGGTATGTCTGCGCTGGTCAACAATAAATTCAAGTATTGACTCTTTAGAGATCTACGAGGAACTTGATCATTCTTTGTATGTGTCTTTTAAAAAGGTGGCAATTAAAGTAGCAATGGGTGTTCATTTGGCTCTGTTTAATAACATGTTTATGCAACTTTTCATTGGTTATCCACCAGTCTGGGCATTCTTCTTTGTCACATTGTTTCTCTTTGGGATTTTGGTCATTTACAACATTTCAACTGCACCTAGAAACTACTGCTTTTACTTTAATTACGCATACCTTTACTATATACCGTTCTTAGTTTTGCTTGTGAAGATATCCTGTGCCATTATTTTCATCTTTTCTATGGCAACCCTTTCGTTCCTAAGCTCAAAGCAAAGTGAGTTGCTCTTTACTCTTTTAAAGCATGTACTCGATTACGTCTTCGATTATAGTTCTGTGATAACTGCTTTTATAGCCAAAATAATCATATTTGTCCTATTTATCGCCTATTCTTTCAGTGATACTAATAAGGATGAAGATATTAGCTTAGACGATGATGTTATCAAGTCAGAGAGAATACTTAGCAACGTTAAAGTTTATATAGGAATGTCTAGAAAAGCCAGAGAAATCAGTAAAGTGCATTTATTCTCGATAAACAAACCTTTTGAGTGTTGTTTGAAGGCTGAATATGCTAAATTGGCTAATGCTGCTGCCAGATCTGAAAAGAAGTCTCGTGAACTGGAAGATGAACAGAATTTAAGATGGAAGTCTAATGCAGATCTCTACAGTGAAGAATTTCCTTTCGCACCTCATGAACCAGAACAGATGCAGGTAGAAGGTTCAACCTACAGATCAATGGAAGCGTTGGATCATATTGGAAATCTGCATGAAAAAGCAAAGGAATTGGTAAAGAAATATTTTGAAGAGTTTGAGGAAAATCCGCAGAAAGGTATTGATCGGATCAACAGCAAAGAATAAAGTCTTGGTTTATCTCTTTTTAATAATGCATTAAAATAAGAATGGAATAGATTTTATATAAAAACTAAAAATTGAGGTGCTTTTATGCTGTGAAACATCAAAATTTTGTTTGTTAATCATAATTTTTCAAGTATAATTAAGAAAATTATCTTTAGATTTACAATAGCATGTAGCATAAATTTCTATAGTCCAACTCTTCAAAACTTAGGCAGTCCACAAAAAACAGCTTGTTTTTGCTCAATTTTCCGTAAACGATGTATCTTTTGCCACTTGCTAGCACCGAACTGCACTTAATCAGGCAAAATGCAGTAGAATCGTATCCATAATAAATATTAGGAAACTTCTTTTTGATGATTGTCAGGTAGAATATAGCAACTTGCTTTAAAGGGGATATAACAAGAAAGTTGAAGTGCACTCGCGTGCTAGGAGCCGCAGATTTTCTCAAAACAGACGATCTTTGGTTGTAGAAGGTATGGGACATCTCAGTTTCTGTTATTTCCAAGTTGTGCTCCTTGAAGAAATTGTACTTTTCAAAGCTGCCTTCCTCAGAAATTTGGGCATAAAAACAATGACAAACAGAAATTTACTGGCTGCTTGTTAACAAAGTAGTTTAAACAAGAAATAAGTAAAAATATGTTTATTATTCAACATTTATGCGCGGAGCAATGTTCATGGCCATCAATTCTTGTATCAGCAGCTTAAAAGCATAAGGGATCTGAATCTTAGAAATTGATATTTGATTGCAGCATCCACGGCATTCAAGAATGTCTTTTCCTGAAATCGCCAAAATCCCGCATTTGTCGCAGACATAGCAAGAGTACGAATCTGACACATCCATGAGTCTCTCCTTTAGAAAGGCAGATGCGCCATGAGAAATCATGCAGTCTCTTTCCATTTCTCCAAACCTCAATCCACCATCCCTTGACCTGCCTTCAAGCGGCTGTCGTGAAAGAATCTGCAGGGCACCTCTGGCACGAGCATGGATTTTGTCATCTACCATATGCTTTAGTCTCTGGTAGTATGTTGGTCCAATAAAAATCTGGGCTCTCAGCTTCTTGCCGGTCATTCCATTATGCATGACTTCTATTCCCCTGGAATGGTAGTTGTAACTAGCCAATTTTGCAGAGATCTGATCAATTGTCACCCTGTTAAACGGTGTGGCATCGCCCTCTTCACCACTTAAAGTAGCCACCTTGCCAAGCAGGCATTCCATCATATGCCCCATAGTCATTCTCGATGGCATGGCATGTGGATTGATAATAATATCAGGAACTATGCCTTCGGAGGTAAAAGGCATATCCTCGTGCCTAAGAGTAATCCCAACTGTCCCTTTCTGAGCATGCCTAGATGCAAATTTATCCCCAATCTGCGGAATTCTCGTAGATCGCACCTTTACCTTAGTAAACTTATAACCGTCCTTGTTTGTAACAATCACAGTGTCAACAACACCAGATTCAGACCGCTTCACTACAGTCGAGGAGTCCTTTCGAAGGTAAAAAGGACTTTCCTTGGTGGACTTTTCCACATCAAGAATAGGAGTGACCTTGCCAATCAGAACATCATCACCAGTTACTTCCACGCCAGGAAACACAAGCCCATCGTCATCAAGCTTGTTGAAGTTAAAATTGCCCATTTTGATACAGGTTTTCCTGTCGGGCTTGCAGATCTCCTCATTTATGCCGGGCCGCGCCATCTCTTCCTGGTCAGAATATGTCCTATATAAGAAAGACCTGAAAAGCCCTCTGTCTATGGCACTCTGGTTCATAATGGAAGAATCTTCCTGGTTGTATCCGCTGTAGCATGCAATGGCAACAATTGCATTCTGTCCGGCTGGAAGCTCCTTGAATCTCAAATACTCCATGGACTTGGTAGTGACCAAAGGTTTCTGGGGATAAAACAGAACATTTGATAGTGTGTCCATTCTGTAACTATAGTTGGTAGAAAATACGCCCAT
This sequence comes from Ophioninae sp. B BG-2022a, assembly GCA_030522765.1. Classification (NCBI taxonomy): domain Eukaryota; kingdom Metazoa; phylum Arthropoda; class Insecta; order Hymenoptera; family Ichneumonidae; species Ophioninae sp. B BG-2022a. The sequence continues at coordinate 116,121 of JAPYZJ010000005.1, forward strand.
AGCCTGCTTGCCCATAGCACTTTGATAGGCATTTCTAGGGCTTGGGTTGTGATCTGGAAAAGGTATCACTGAGGCGGCTACACCAAGAATCACAGCTGGGTGTATTTCACAATGAGTATAGTTTTTGTTGGGAAGATCGCTCAGATCCATCGCGATCAAAGAATTCTCGGTCTCTTCAACGTCCAAGAACTCTACAAGACCCATTCTCAGCAAATCATCCCACCTCAATTCCAAGCTGATAAGTTTTTCTATATCAGATTTGGTAATAAGCATTCTTCTGTCTTTGACTACAAAAAGAGGCCTGCATGGTCTGCCAGAATCAGAGTTGATTCTTATTTCGTTCTCCTTCACATCTCTGACAATCGAAACTTCTTTGTCTATCTCCTGGGATCTTCTTAGAGACCTGAGATTGTGTACCAGTTCGGTAGGATTTGAATGTACCCCGAGCCATACTCCGTTGACAAAAACTTTTGTGCCCCTGACCGAGGATATCTCCTCAAGCCGCTCAACACCGCATTCTTCCAGAATTTCAATAATCGGTGCAGATGATTTTCCCACCGATATGTAGGCCATAAGGCTAAGGTTTTTGACTAGACCACAGGCTTGGCCTTCGGGTGTTTCTGCAGGACACACTAGTCCCCAGTGAGTGTTATGGAGCTGCCTAGGCTTAGCAAGCTTGCCCTCTTTCTCGATCGGAGTATTGACTCTTCTCAGATGACTCAGTGCGGATATGTAGTTGTACCGATTGAGAACCTGTGCTACACCCGCCCTAGTCTGCATTGCCCGGCTTTGGTCGCCCCAATTTCCAGTTGCAAGTGCATATCTGAATCCCTGGGTAATCGTACTGCTTTTCAGCCCCAAAGCAATATTAAAGTCTCTGCCATTCTCAATACACTTTTGCATGTGCTTGGCAGTTTCCGCACAAAGTTTCTTGAAGAGCATTTTAAAAAGCGATGCCAGTAGCGAACCACTCAAGTCTAGTCTTTTCTTTCCATAATGATCTCTATCATCCACATCCCTCTTGTTAAGAACCACATTAAGTGTTTTATTAATCATGTATCCTAGAAAATATGCCTTTTTGGTCTCGCAAAATTCCTGTGTCCCAATGTGCGGAAAAAACTCTTTTGCTAGCAGGTTCCTTGCAAATTGAATACGCTTGTCCTTTGTAGCACCCACTGGCGCACTTCTCTTCCCAATAAAATCGAGTGCTGAAATCTGATCTTGTATGGCCGAGGCCTCTTGGAGACTAGATGCTAGGAACGAGTAAATAACATCGTCCTTGTCAAAGTTAATGTGAGAAATGATTTCCTTGTCACTCAAAAATCCCAAAGCTCTGTAAATCACCACAACAGGTATATCCTGCTTCATCAGCGGAAGTGAAGCTCTTATCAGTCTGGGGTTTTTTAGCACTTTGATAGAGAAAGGAGAGGGTGTCTTAGACCCCTTCTCAGATACAGATCGTATCTCTGAGTAGTGGGTGTACGGCGCAGGCTGTGATTTCTTGAAAATATGTATAGTGTTCGAGGCCATTCTCTCCTGTGCCACAATCACTTTCTCGCTCCCACTAACAATAAAGTATCCGCCTTGGTCGTACGGACATTCGCCAATCTCAATGATGTCTTTGTCTGTCAGACCATGGAGAATGCAACAGTTTGAGCGCAACATGACTGGAAGCTGTCCTAGACTTGTCCTTGTAAATTTATGCTCGTCCCTTTCTCCAAACTCATTCTCCATTATCTTCGTAACATCTATGTACATGTTGCAAGAGTATGTAAGATCTCTTATTCTTGCTTCGTTAGGTATAAGCGTGATAGATCTCCCGTCAGACTCTGTATAAATCGGGGGCTTTGTAACATAAATTTGCCCAAACTTCAGTGTCATCTTTCTTACTCCCGAAGTTCCTGCTGTTTGAGTAGACTGGACAATCAGCTGTGGGCTCTCGTCAATTACCTCCTGCATTTTCACTCTGACAAACTGGTCGAAGGAATCCAGTTGCTGCCTGACCAGCCCCTTCTGCTCAAAAAACGAGCTGATTACAATCCATGCGTCGTTGGTGTTTATAACTTCTTTTTCATTGTCATTCTGACAGCTTTTGCTATTTGAAGTTTTTTTCATGGGCTAAATTTCTTTATGCAGTATAAACTAAAAAGAATAGAAAGCGCATAACTTATATACTTTATTTATGTTTTAAACTAAAAAGAATACTGTCTTTAATAAAAGTGACTATTTTAAACTTATATTCCAAACTTGGGCTTATGGACTATTACAAAGTAGAGAACATTTTAGAGGAAGAGGAAAAAGTTAAAGTAGCATTTTCATATGACATTGACACATTTGGATTCTACATCAATCCTTCTCTGAACACAATAAGGAAAAATGTAAAGGCAGATCTCCCGCTATTCCTTATTAAGTTCATCATACAGAACGATTTCTGTAGCATAGTGGAGAACCCATTCCAGGCTCTAAAGCACGACTTGGAAGCAGAGGCATCTCATGTCAATTTGAAAAATAGGCATTTCTTCTCTGTTTCTAAGCATCTTGCAAACAGAAACAGGCTCTCGGAATTGTTTTTTGAAAGAATCGGCTCTTACATTGGCTACGTTCTCAAGACAGATTTCACTGAGGACGATGTCTCAAAATTGAGTTTTGGCGAGAAGAGACTGATTATCAAAGCTCGTAAGTCATTCAGAAAATTCCAGGACTTCAGCAACAATACTTCTGATGATGCTTGTTTTTCTTAGCACACATCAGTTATATGGTTAACTTCTAGAATTAAGGTTTTTATCTGGACGCAATAAAAAACTTTGAATTAATCTTTTAACTTAAGTAATATATTGGTATTAATAAATACCCATTAACTTACAAATGAGTTACTACTTATAACAACTTTACTAAAATAATCTGATTCACTATGAAATGACTAAGCAAAATCTGATATTAAAATTTAATCATCTTCTAAAATACAAGTACATCAAAAAAACAAGAACTAGTGTAATAACTCCATAGATTTTGTACTGTTCGATCTTGGCATTGATCTTCATTCTGCTTACTTTTCGAGACATTTCCCGCGCCTCCATGCTTATCTTATCAGACAGCTTGTTCAGATTGTCTATGTTTTCTCCTCTTTTAATCAGCGTGTCCAAATTCTCGACTAATGCGCTGTGAGTATTCTCCAGCTCTTCAACACTGACTAGAACATTGTATTTCTTGTTAAATGAATCTGTAATAGACTTTATGGTCTCGTCAAACTCATAGTGGATAGACCTGTGGTCTGTGTATCCTTTATAATATGGCCCAGACACCTCTGCAAAATACTTTGCAATAATCTTGTTGGACGTCCTTCCATCAGCGATTGTAGCAATAATTATGTCCTCTGATACTTGGAAGAAGAATATAATGCTCTTGTTTGAGGAATGCACACTAAATATTTTTTGTTCATTGATTGGCAATTTTGAAATTACATTTTTGAGCTCCAAAAGCTGCTCCTTGTTTCCTTTCAAAGGGTTTCCTGCTAGAGAAAAGCTGCCTGTAAGTATTTTTCTCGTGCTTTTATTGAGTATTTGTGTGTAGTAAATTGCCATTGGGGCTATTATTTTGTATTTCTGTGCACCTAAAAAATTGTATGCAAATACATTTTTCCTAGTTTCTCAACTATGGCTATTCTAGTTTTAACTACCTTCAATAGTAAAAAGAGCAGAATCTTACTTCAGTTTCAGAGCCATTCAATTTCTACTTTTGCTGCTAAAAATTTTCAGAACAATTTTTTCCAGCCCTCAAATGAGCTTTGTGTCAATTTTAAGAGAAATCCACAGGAAGAAGCAGTCAGACGTGATGAGATATCTGCTCAGATTGAGTATAGTGGAGGCGCGACAGAGGGATGTGGTGCACCGCAAGGAGAGGCCAACATACTTGGAGAGGGCCCGTACTCTTGGATACAAGGCCAAGAAAGGCTATTGCATTTTTAATGCCAGAGTAAAGAAGGGAAACTATCCCAGATACCTCAAGTACAACAATGGTAATACCCGTGGTAAGTGTGTCCGTGCTGGTGTGCATGAAATTAAGCCAGCCATGAGGAAACAGGCTGAGGCAGAGATCCTTGTGGGAAAAAAGTGTGCTAATCTGAGAGTGCTTAATTCCTATTGGGTTGGCCAAGACTACATGAACAAGTACTATGAAGTTATCTGCGTAGATCCGAATCAGGAGTGTATCAGAAATGATCCCAAGATTAACTGGATCTGCAATGCGGTTCACAAGCATAGAGAATGCAGAGGCCTGACATCAGCAGGAAAAAAGAGCAGAGGCCTTGGCAAGGGACCCAAATACAACAATACGATTGGAGGATCGCGAAGAGCATGTTGGAGACGCAGAAATACTCTTTCTCTGAAGAGATATCGTTAATATTAAAAGTTTATTTAAAATTTTGATTGTGTAAATGCATTGAGAAGTCATTTTCTGTTAATTTGAAACATTGACAAAGTTTATAAAAGAATTGTGATGGTCCACATTTGTTATTAGCTTCTAGTACTGATTATAAAAATATGCTTATTTTTTTAATTTTAAACGGTCTCAGCACTTAGTCTTTATTTAATTGTTATCATTTTCTCTCATTTTAGCATTAAATTACTAGGAAATCTATAAAACTATTTACATTTTCATTTTCCTCTAAAATCACAAAATCAGGATATTGGCAATCAGAGACAAGAGGAATAGCAGCATCAGCCAGAGACAGCTCTGCCTTACTTTCGTGTGTGAAGAAGCAATATGTGCTTCTGGGGCTCTCGTCCTTGAGTTTAGGACCAGATAACTCAATTTCATTGTTGCCTGACTTGCTTGGAATGCCACAAAGTTCTAGGCTGCCAGTCCTCTGCAATTGTTTTGGAGACAATGAAAAAAATACCTTTTGAAACGAGATAGAACTATTCTCAACTGTCTCTGACGACTCAAGAATCTTATCAACCATAGAATTGACGTCTATTTCGGAATTGAAAAAACTGCTGTCTTGGGAAACAGATGGAATGTCGTCAGCGCATAAATTTATAGAAATGGCATCAGTATTTATGCAGTTATTGTTGCCTTCTTCTGTTACAGATTCCTTGTGCTTTTCTAGTTCAAAAGCCAAATTGCAACATTTGGTTGTGTGTCCATCTTTAATTAATTTGAACAATCCTTCATCTTCCTTTATGCACATATTCTGCTCAAAGGTTGCCTGCTGGTGCATCAGACAATTTATTTTGTCAGGGCCTCCAAGAAAGAGACCAACACGAACATTGTGGTCATCTGCGGTTTTATATTTTGACCCAACAGCACTCAGCTTCGCAATCTCTCTGTTATTATGTAGTCTCTTCGAATCAAAGTAACCTTTAATATCAAATCTTGGTCTCATGAAACTAATTTTATGTGGACTAACATTCAAAGCTGGTGTGCATTCTTTACTTGACTTTTTATCATTGCATACAACATCATTTTCTGCATCTTTATTTTTACACTTTATGAACTTTATTTGACTATGCTCGCCATTCTCTGCATTTGTATTATTCTTCTTATGCGATTGTCTATTTGTAGAACTTCTGCCGTCTTCTAGACATTTCATTCTTATTTTATGCAACTTAGTTGAGACATCTGCATATGGCTTCTTTCTTTCCCGCCTCAAAATGATTTTTCCTGACGAGATTGGACTAGAATGGATATTATTGTGGCTCCTTAAAACCTTTCTCGGAATAATGAAAATCTTTGGAGTCTTGTAAACCTTCTGTGATGACTGGCTGAGAGTAGCATCGGTGCTCTCTGTCTGAGAATAGACCATAAATTTACTGCGGCTTCTTTTTTTCCTATTGCTAGAATCCGTCAATGCTTTCTTTTTGTGGATCCCAACTCCTCCATAATTGGACATACTTAACTTATTCAGTGGCACTAGACAGAATCCAGTATTTACCCTGTGACTTTTTACTTTGTTTATAAACTGTATTTCATCAAAGGTATCTTTAGAGAGCAGCATAGACCCAATGTCTGCCAAAGAGTCTGATTTGGTTTTGTTGGTGAATGAAAACCCGATTGTAGCGGATGTTGCAGGAACAGAAGAAAGATTTGAAATGTCGCTGAAATTAAATGATTCCTCCTCTTTATCATTGGCCTCCAAAGAATCTGCAAACAGTTCATGCATAAGACATGAGGAACGAATACTTGAAATGTGGCTTAAATAATTGTCGTTGCCAGGCTCGCCTACACCAATGGAGATCATTTGCAGATCTTTAATCTGTGGATTCCCAGCAGCATCCTCTGTACTACAGTCGACTTTGTCTATACTCATTATAAATGATTCAGTTATGGGCTGCCTAGACTGCGGCTTTTTTATTTCAGCGATCGGCGCTTCCAGCCTGCTCTCGATAAATTTGAGGACTTTTGCTTCACATAATGGCTGTGTCTGTATTCTTGCAGTACTTTCCTCTGTTCTGTTGTATTTAAAATATTTTTCATGCTTTGACGGGGAATTGAAATTTAAAATATTCCTGTTTTTGGATAGGTTGTTGATGCGCGTAGCTTCGCATGCCTCTTGGTTCTGATTATCATGCCCATTGCTCTTCAAAAGAAACAAGCACCTGGAATCTACTATATCGTTTATGTCTTTGGTTTCTCCACTCAAATTCCCTTCGCCTAAATAAACACAATCTTCTAGCACCATCTCCACTCTGTTGTCCCTTTTTATCATGTAAATATGCTTCCTAGCAAGAATGATTGATCCCTTAAGCTGCAGACTATCTTGATTGTATTTCCTTGTAAGCTCCAGGAATGACTTTTGTGGTATCGTTGATTTGATAAAATATATCCCGTCAGAAATGAAAAATCTATGATCTTGTGCGTTTACTATGTCCTGGATATAGCAGTATCTTGGTGCTGTTTCTTTGTGTCCCAGCAATTCCTCCCTTATCCATGAGTTTGTTTTTGAAAGAATCATAAATAGGGTATGCTTTTGAGTCTTAAAAACCAATCACTTGATTGCATTGCCATAATCTTTAAAACAAACCATTTAAAGTGTTGTAATTCTATAAAGACATTTATTTATCTGGAATATGCTATTTACAACTATAATCCTTTGATTGAACTTCTCTGGCACCAATAATTTAGCAAAATATGTCAGTTGTTAAAATTTGTCACAAACAAAAAATTATAAAAAAATGTTCACAGGGCTGTTCTTAGCAATCAGCTTGCAGCTGAAGAAAGCTGTTCTTGTGATTCAACAGAGCAGCTTCCTCAAATTTGAAAAAAAATTCCTGAATTTTTCTCTAACTTTTACACTTTTTTAATATGCTAACAAGATAAAACCCGTCTTCTCCGTCGTGGCATATTCTGTATATTGCCTCCATCACTGGAAATTTGGAAGTGTCATGGTTATTTGCCACTAGCCACTCATGTATGACTTTCGATGTTTCAGGTCCTTGTAGCTTCTGTCCTCTCATAGTTCTCTCCACATCCTGGTACTTGCATCTGTCTTTTGACATGAGAATTCCGCACTGAACATTTCTTCCGCTCATGCAGCTGGTGAGCAAGTCTCCCACGCAGCAGCTCTCCAACATCATAAACTTGGCTCCGATCAAGCTGCAAAATCTCTCCATTTCAATCAGTCCTTGCCTGAAAACCATGGCCTTGGTGTTGGACCCGTACTCTATTCCTTCTACAATCCCAAAGCCAATGCTTATTATATTCTTCAAGCCTCCACATATTTCCATTCCTTTGTTGTATGGAATGATTTTAGGCCGGAAATAGTCGTTGTCGAAAAGCATCTCGAGCTCATCATACTGTGCCTTGTTGGCATAGCCAATGGTGCAGTCACATATCTCTTCCTTCGCCACATCTTTAGCTATGTTTGCTCCCATCAGGCAGCAACACTCTATCTTCAGCACTTTGCTGATGTATTCGGATGGTAAATACAGCTTTCCGTCTTCAATAATCATCCCCTTGCTCAGGTTAATAGCATATGCTCCTTTTTTCATTTTTAAACCTGAAAGAGTGCCTTTGATAAACTGGTGAGGCAGGCAGATAATGACTATGTCACACTGCTCAATTTCATCAAGCTCTGTTACTGCCTTGATGTTGTTGGGAAGCTTAACCCCTGGAAGGTAGATAGGATTTGATTTAAAAGCATTTATATATTCAGATAATTTCTGATTCTGGTAGATCTCCTCATAGACCCACAGCAAAACTTCGTGGTCAAACACACAATAATTTTGTATGTTGTTTGCTACCAGCTTTAGGATGCATGTCCCCCAATTTCCATTTCCTACGATAGCAACCTTTTTCATGAGAATTGTTGGGGAAAAATTATAAATTTCATCTGTTTCAAAATTCTTCAATCAGAAATATTTATTTTTTTATTGATAAATTAAACTTGCAGAAAGAATGAAGAGTTTCAAGATGCTGAAGCAATGCAGATGCAAGTTGTTTTCTATTAACAGGTTAAAATTTGGCTGTAGATTTACCTTTTGTTGATATCTGTAAATACAGTTGACTGTTAATTATATTTATTTGCATAATTTACTTTTAAAAACTGTTCTGAGTCTCAAAAAATATTTTGCATAATCTTAAAAATGCTACAAGTCTCTGTTTAACATTTATTGTCAGCCATAGTAAATCATTAGCTTGCAATATGCCAAAATAAGAATTTTGAACTTTCAATGCCCATATGAGATTGCAATCTTTCATCTTCAATGTTTTGCTGTTAAAGGCAACTGAAAACTCTGATTTTTGCTGGGATTTGGACTCGTTGGAGTGGCAGCAATTTTTTATTGAGTGCTCCCATTCTGCGCACACTAAAAATGGTTGTTTGATCTCAAATTATCCATTTTCCAGTCCTCAACAAGAAAAATCAAGAACAGCTTCCAATTCCTTAATCAAAAGTAGCTCTGAAAGCGAACCTCCAGTAAAGCGGAGATGTATTGTCTCTGAGAGTATAGGTTCGGGATTAGGCAATCCTAATACATGTAGCCCCAGGAACGGCATTAGTCAGGCATTTGGTCGCAAAAATCTTGATGCACCTGCAAACGTGCAGCTAAAGACATTTAAAAATACAAATCAAGACAGGTCCTCTTCAATTGCAAATTATCGCATAAATTTTAAGCGAAACAACAAATTTTTTATTGACACATTCTGCATGTGGGATCAATTGAGTGACATAGAAAAGTCTTCTTTGGATATAAATAAGCAGTTGGCTTGCAATTTTGAAAGATTAGAATTAAATTTTGAAACAGCACTGAAAAGATATGCTGAAATCTTATCAAGTAGTAAAAGCCAACTTAAATCTGTAGAAAATATTGAGAAAATGCTCTGTAGACCTGGGCTCAGGAAAATATATCACCTGTTGATCTACAGCCTGTATGAAACATTTTTAATTGGAAACCCTGATAATAAAGATGCTGTTGAGACCATAATGATAGATATTATTGTTTACTTGTGTCTTAAAGCTTATAGCAACAACGAAGAAGTCAAAAGAGCTATGAATCGCAGCAAGATAGAGTCTAGAGAAGGTAGAATAACAAAAGATCATTTGCCCCCAATGAACAAATTAGAATATGCCGATTTTACTACAGATTTGTGCTATTGTGGACCTACCCACATGATGATCAACCAAAGCGCCATTTTTATAAAAACAGAAATATTAAAAAATTTGAATGCGATCGTAGAAAAAGAATTCGAAGTTAGAAGCAAAGAAGAATATTTTTGCACTTCCTTTTATTCTAGGCCGCTTAAATTGTACAAAAATCAACTTTTAAAGGAAATGACAATGGCAGGAAAGCCAGTCTTTCTTTTGAATCTTAAAGGAAGGAACAAGGAAGACGATAAATTCTCACATGACAATGGCTATCCCTCGGACATTCTATCTTTCTTTATGGACACTGTCACAGAAATCAACATAAGGCCTGCATCAAATCTTAGATTAAAGGCTGTGATTATACTGATCCACATCATCAAGATCTGTATTCATGAGACCGAAGGTCCTGTTACGTTTTTTGAGTATTTGATGCTAATAGGATCACTCCATGAAGAGTATTTGAGATATGAGAAAACAAAACAGGTATCTGAGGAATTTAGGTCTATGGTTTGTTACTTTTTTTCTATAAATTATCTTGGTAAAGACAATGAACAAACCTTGGACGACAAAGCTAGGTCTATGAAAATTTTGTATAAGATATTCCCAAACTATAATGTTATATTTCCAAGTTTAAAAGCCAATGTTGCACAACTTCGACAAAATTCAGCCTAGGGAATTTCAGTGATGTTGGAAACCCGCATCATTTCTGACATTTTCAGAATATCTAGGGCTGTGTAGATCTAAAGTCGAAATTTAGACACAAAAAGATCTGGGTCTTTGTATGCAATCTATAGAATCCTGCCAATGTCTCTTGAGTACATGATTTTAGATGTAAAAAATAAAATTTTTTATATAATTTTTTAATTTAGTAATGGTGATAAGAGTTATGTTTGTTTTTTGCAATCAATAACTACTGACAGACAGTTTGCCTGTAAACAGAACTCAAGAGAGCTTTAAAACTAAATTGTCTGCTTCCATGTAATGGACTGATAATTGTTTCAAAAATTTTGGGAATTTTCGGTCCAATGAAAATTGAAGTTCGCAAGTACGAAGAGTTCGAAGGTTTTAAATTCAAGGATATTCTCAAGACTAACGAAAAGGACTCCAAGATACTTCTCGTGTCTGACTCAAACGTTAAAATAGGCCATAACTTCCTGAATGAAATGGATTTGAATGGATTCAAAGTCCAGACATGTAAAAATCAAATTGTAAGAGCAAAACTTGCTATTTTTAAAATCAAGAAATTCAGTGACGACTTCCTTTACACTTTCTTCAAAAACCAGTATGACTGCGCATATTTTTTTACCTCAGAAGAGGAGCTTTCTGCGTCTATTTTTGAATCACAGGAACCCAACATAGAAATAATATTCTTGAATAGCATTTCTAAAGAACTTGATACAGAGAAATTGGATATGATAGAGAAGGTAGGTTTTCAAGAAAATGAAGAAGTCAATCGCTATTTAAGACTAAACTGTATTCCAGAAGCTGAGAAGTCAGTGGAAATAAAGAGGTTAATATACTTCTACAAAAGATTGATCGATATGATTTACTATGATTCTTATAAGACAAAGTTTGCTCTCTCATTGCTGATGAACTCTTGCCTTGATGTTTATGTTTTAACAGAAGACAAAAGTTTGTTTAAAGAAAGCAACAAATTTTTGAATGCTAAAACAGCAATTTTGCATAAAAGCAAAAACTCTAGTAATGGCAAGAACATCAAGGCTTTTGAGAAAGAGAGATCGTTGTGTCTAGTTCTTGAGCACGATGATTTGTTTGATGGTTCCTTATTTGAAAAGTGCTATTATGTTGTAGAAAACACAGATATGGAGGATTGCATGCTGCCAAAGCTTGAAGAATTTGACATAATTAAAAATCTTCTGTTGAAGCAAAATAGAAGCAACTCTGTGAAAAATCTTAAAATGGCAGACTTTGAAAAATACCTAAAAAAAGATGATGCAGCAATATTGAATAAGATTTTAGCAAGTACCCCAATAGAAGAGAAGAAATATGAAGCTTACAGACTGACTGAGGTTAGTATTGGGAGTGCATTTTTCCCCATAAGCTTCTCAAGGCAGCTGCTAGATTCAATATTATACGACTTAAAAAGTGCTCTTGAGGAGTATTATTTATTTGTTAGATCCACTATCCCCAAGATTTCTAGCAGGCCTTCAGGCTTTCTGAACAAGGAATATGCAACACAGATTGAAGTTCCAGGTATATTTGACTTCTGTGAGACAAGCGATTTCTTTATAACTAAGAAAGAATCCATAAATGATGCCTGCTACAAATTTATGCAGCGACTGTATCAGAAAAAGATAGTTGATGAAAATCTCTCAATAATACGAAAAAATATATTGGAGCTCAAGACTATTCAAAAGTTGTTTGTTGTTGCGTATGGAACATCAGATTTGACACGAATTGCAGAAATTTACGAGGAGTTTTCTAAAAGTCTTGATATCAGCATCCATGAGAACATAGTGATTAGAAATAATCAAGTTATTTTTTCAAAAAAAAAGTCAGCTCCTGTTGATCATTTTAAGAAGAAGTTTATCATAGACGTGATTAGAGAAGATACTGATAATTTTGAACTCCAAGATATTGAAATGTCAGAGGAAATCAACAGCATACTAAATGAAGAAGTACATAACTCTGAGATGCCTGACAAGACTGGGATGGCCACTAGAAAGATAGACAATAACCTCAAGTCCTATTTCTATCCCTATTGTGCCTCTTCAAAACTAGAAAGATCTTACAGGAAGATACCTGATAGCTTTTCTACCCAGAATGACTTTATGGCTCTTTACACCCTTAGCAATTCCAATACAGGTATTCTCTGCCACGAGACTCTGAAAAAAGATTGCGAAATCTTGGACAGGCATAATCAAAAATTAGTTGTTAAGAATCATTCGTCAAGACAATACACAGGGGAGGAATTGAAGCTCTTGAAGTTTTATCAGGTTTTGTTCTTCAAGCAAATAGGAACAGTTTTTCCTTCTTCTTGCCAGACTTTTAAGCTGTTTTACTTTGTAGTTCCATTGAGAAAGGACTCTTTTGGCGATTTTGAAATTGATTGGAATTATTTGAAATCCATTTATGAAAACTTCTTTTTAGAATCTGTTGCATGTGTGCCGCTTGGCAGCCCAATACTCAAGCGCAACGTTGTATTTAATCCATTCTCTATCGATTTCTTTGTATATGCGGATCCACTCAGCTACAACATTGAGAACAAGCTAGGAGACACTACTTTTTTAGAGTTCTTTGAAAATAAGTACAAAATTTCTCTTAGAGCCCGGACAGGAAAGATGATGTTCAAAGCATTCAGCATAGAGCAGATCTCTGCATCTGTCAGGAAGTTTAATAATGTAGAGAATTCCAAAACAGTCATTAAAACCGGCAAAACTGATCCTGAACTTATTGTCAAAATCATAGAATCTACGTCTCTTTCTGTCTCAAACTCATCTAGCAAAGATCAGATTACAGGCCCAACTTTTAATTTGTCTACGATCGCTTGCTCTAACCTTGCTGAACCATCAGAAAATAGCCTAGAGTCTTTGTTAAAAAATTTTGATTCCAGGCCAGCAGATAGTTTCCTAAATTTTGACATTGAGACAGGAGTTGTTTGCTCTTCAGAAGCATGCTTTGTCACTCCGATTAAAATCTCCATAGTGAATGAAGCAGAAGCCTTTAAACGTAATTTCTACATTTTTGAAACAGCTTTTATCACACATGAGCTAATCACAAGCTACAATCTTCAGGCCTCTCAGAGCATTGTTTTCCAGTGCTTGACCCAGTCCGGAGAGAACTTTGCGGCTAATTATGAGAGACTGGAGTTTTTGGGCGACTGTGTTCTAAAATTTTACTCCACAAACTACCTTTATCTTTCATTCTTGCCAATAGATAAGATAGTCTCCACCAAGGATACAATAATCAGCAATGACAATCTTTTTAGAATATGTATTGAGTCAGGGATTTTCAAATACGTTCAATTTTCTCTTTTTAATTCCAAGATGGTACAGGCACCCCATCTTTCAGGAATCGAGAGTATTATTAATTTCTTTGGCGCGGGATCTGTTTTCAGGTCAGATAATCTGGGCCATGTCGTTCTAGGGGCTTTTGATCCTGATGTCAATGTAAAGAAATTGTATGCAGATGTTATTGAAGCTTTATTTGGAGCCATTTACCTAGAATCTGGATACTTGGAAGCGATTAAGCTCATGCACAGTCTCTGCCTTTTCAACACAATCTCTCAGCCATTTACTAATCAAAATTCTAATGTTAGCCAGCATCCAAACATGAACGATGGATATCTGTCTGTAATCAGAGACTCACACTCTCCTTTCAATGGACTGCTTTACAAATCGTTCTCTTACTTGGGTATCATCCCTCTTAAAGACATTGTTGCCATTCAGAAGATTATATTATATGAATTTAAGAATTTTGGGAATTTGGAACGAGCCTTTATCCATCCGTCTTATTCCTCTTCGCTTGGTAGCAATGACTATGATTGTTTAGAGCTTATTGGCGATTCAGCCTTAGATCTTTTTGTATCATCAAAGCTGTTTAGCTACAAAGAATTGAATAGTCCCCTGCTTTTGCATACTGCCAAAATATCCTACGTCAACAACCATTCCTTGTACAACATAATGATCAATTCTGATTTAATTAGTCATTCAAGACACAAGCTGACGATAGGTGCTGTCAAAAAGCCCATAAGTGATATGTTTGAGGCGCTTTTGGGTGCTATCTTGATAGATTTGGATTGGAACATCAATGCCTTTTTTGAGGTAATGGATCGCAAGATCTGTCTGTTGCTAAAACAGAATTGCGAGGTAGATGCCAAATATTTGCAATAAGCTATGCTGTTGAGGACAAATCTATTTTTAACGTTTTTAATTTTCGTTTTCCCTCAAATAAATTCTTTGCAAACTTTGATAGCTTTCTTATCTTTTTTTAGTTTGTATGTCTCAGTTCTAATTATTATTCTTATGATTGCCCTCCACACTATGGACAATTCATGGGTACTGTTAAAGCAAGCTGATCAAAGGCCCAATGTTTTCTACTTTACAATCTGCTATGCCATATTAACTGCCAGTATTCTTCTACAACAAGAGCTTATTCTGCTTGTGGTTGTTCCAATTACCTGCTTGATTTTTAATGGATTGGAAGAGTCTGCCATCTCTCATTTAGCCGTAGTTTTAGGATTGTCTGTATTCAGAGGCTTTTGTGCATTTAAATAAAATATGAAGTTCCCATTGCATAGCATCTATCAAAAATACAGTTTTTATTAATTGCCATCGTAGGCTTTATTATAAAGATTTTGTGCCAATACAATATTTTTCATGTATTTTATCTTAAATGAGAATATAAAAATTTATTTCTTAAAAATCTTTTCCACAAATTCTTCTTCTATAAAAGACAGCTTTGCAGGTATTATTAAAGAATGCAGTGGCTTTCCAAAGTCCTTCTTTGATAGGTTTTCGACAGTATCATACTCAACTAGCTCTTCATCCGTGGCAAAGCGGCAAATTGCAAATATTTTTGTATCAGGCTTAACAAATTCAAGATTGCTTTGTTCTTCTGCATATTTAATATGCTCAATGGCCTCTACAACTGTCATAAATCGATTTTCATCAGTTTTTATATCCAACAAACAGAGTGTGTGAAGTCCATTTGTGTAGTTGTTGTAAATATTGCTGTAGAATGATGTAGGCTTGACTTTCTCTGTATAATATGGGATTGATACTGTTTTGCCAAAGTTGTACGAATAAAGACCATAGCATCCTTTCACATTTAATATTGAAGTATTATGAATAACTTTTACTTCTACATTTTTCTCTACAGCTCTTAAATACAAATCAGTGTGTGTGGTGGCAAAAAATGGTGTTCCTGCAACCAAAAACACCACGTTGCTAACTTTTGCTTGCTCAACGATTTCATACGTCTCCTCTACCAAAGCACGATCTGCAGGAAAAATTTTCTTGCCGATAAGAGACTCTATTTCACTGAAATCAGCCAACTGGATGCAGGTATAGCATTCTTGATATATTTTGTCTGCCTTTTTCAGTATCTCGAGGCTTCTCAACGAAATGTCTCTGTAGTCATTAAGCCCGGTTCCTATAATGTAAAGCATGACGGCTGGAAAAGTAATTTATTGAAAAAGTTTTCAATGAATGCTTCCAAAGCTTAGAAAACTTTTTAGTTGCAAGTATTTGCAATTAACAATATGCAGAAGCAAAGAAAGATATTGTTTGCTACAATTTAGCGATTTCTGCATCTCAAAAATATTGTTCATTGCAAATACTTGTTTTCTCAGTGCTTTAGACCATGATAGATGGAATGATGCCTATCTTACTTAGTGTTAAGACAGTGATGCTTCTGACTGGTGTGCCTTGATCTTTTTTAGTATCTTTCTTGAATATCAGTAAAAGTTAGGCAAAATTTATTGCAAACATCAATATAAAAATAGATAATTTATTGAATATTTGGCCTTTTTAAGTAATGTTATTGCCAAGATTGTTTTTGTATACTTTTAGCGTGATTGCATTATTTGTGGACCTTGATTAGACTTTTGTGCTGTCTTCTGGTTAACATTATCATTTGCACTTACCCGAAAATATGAATTGGCATTTTGATTTAAAATACTTTTGGTCTTGGAACTTTTGTTTAAATTTTGCAGAGAGCCTGGATTGAATGTCTTATTTGGAAGCAATCTATTGCTTTTTGGTTTTGAAAAGAGATTATCTAGCTGGTTTTTGGCAGAAACCTTAAATTTCGAATTGTTGATGATTGATGTGGTTTTCGAAGAAACACTATTGTCTTTAAGATTACTTTGTGTTGGATTCGGGCTAAGTCTGATGATTACTTGATTGGAAGCATTTAATTGGTTATTTTTCAGGAGATTGATTTTTTGAGGATTAGACAATTTTGAATAGCCTCTTTTTGTAGCACTAATTTTCAAACGCTTTTCCATGCTGTTTGAGGGATTGGAAATATCTGATGCTGGTTTTCTTAGCAAGAAATCTTGCTGAAAACTCAAATCAAGATTTCTTGGCGTCCGATTGAAGACATTGAAAGCATTCTCAACATTGCTAGATTTAGAGTTTACAAAAGAATCCTTAGAAAAATTAGGGCTCAGAAGATGGGGAGATTTAACAGCACTTTGGCCATATTTCAGTGCTTTGTGATTCTCTTCAGTATGCCTCTGAGATTCAAGTTTTGTCTTATTTTGCAGCAAATCGGGAGATATTGAATCTACAATTGATTTCAAAACATCTGATACAGGCAATGTAACAAAAACACCCTTAAAAATGCTGAAAAACATTTGTTTGTCCAATTCTAGTCCTTTTTCAGGTGCTTGGAGCTGGTTAACATAGAATTTGATGGCATCATGCACGGTTTTTGCATCAATTAACTTGAGCTGCTCAAGGAAGTCTAGGCTGTTCAACTGCAATTTCTTGGCAATGCTCCTGTGATTTTCTATCACCAAATTAAATGCTTTTGTTTCTTTATCATTTCCTTCTCTCTTGTATTCAGAAATATTAATCTTTCCTCCATTGTCCGAACTTTCCTCACCAACTTCTGCCAAAATTGAATCAGCTTTCCTGGCATATGTTATTTGGGAGCCAAGCACATCTGGTTTGCTCTGAAGCTTAGATCTGTCGCTTTGTAGTTGCTTATTGATCTGGTCATCAGCTCTAGATTTTTGGTATTCATCTTTGTAACTTATATTTACGCTGGCATTGCCTGCTGTTGCTGGCATACGCTTCAGCTCTTTATTTGCTTCCCTTATTTCATTTTTTACAACTTCCATAAACGATAATTCTCCGAACTCTTCGTTGGAACCATCATGTAGCTTCTTTCCTGGCATATTGAGCGTTTTAACATTTTTAAAGCTCTTTGCTTGGTCTATTGCCTCTGCAAGTGACATTTTAGATTTGACTCCATAAGGTGGCTCAATCTCGGCAGTTATTTTCCCTCCTGGATTCATCACAACTTTAACTTTCGTATTCTCAAGATTGTTATGAATATTTTCTATTCTTTGGTAATCATTTTTTGCGTCTTCAGGAATATCCTCAATACCATTCTGGTTTCCTCTATAAACCTTTGGCCTAATCTCTGCACTGAATCTTTTCCAGGGTTTACATTTGACAACACCATTAGCTATTTCTATTTTTCTGGCATGCTTAATATTTAAACTTTCAAATTCATTATAAAGCTTATTTTGATCAATGTTAATATTCAAATAGCTTGGAATCAGCATTTTCATGTCTTTAATCTCTGCTTCATAGCTTATCAGGCTATCTCCAGAAGAATATCTGTGTTCAAGTGCTCTCACATCGATATTTTCTTGTTTCATCAGATCGTAGCCTCTTTGATCATAGAACACTCTTCCCTTGTTAATATAAATTTCTTTACATGACTCAGGCAAATTTAAAACACCCTCAATGCCGCTCAACGTCACCAATCCACTGTTGATTTTGTTCTTTGTCACATTGTTTCTGAGTCTGTCTCTAAGATCTTCGAGACTTTTCTTGATCTTTTCCTCCTCAGCCGTTTCAGCTTTAGCCTCTGGAATTCGACTAAAAGGCATATCTAAAACTGTGTTATTGGCTATAATTTCTGAAACATTGTCATTCATCATTTTCACAACCCCAAGATTATCGTCTACATCAACATTGATCGCCATCTCATCATTTACAAATCCATTGCTTCGGTCAGAGGTCTTGTGAGCCTTATCAAAAACATCATATCTTTTTGTATGAGATTTGGCCATATGAATGGCTTCTTTCATAGCCTGGCCTTCACCCAACTGAGGCGCTAATATGTCTTTTGCAGACTGGATGCTTTCGATCTTTTGATCGGCAATGCTTTTTCTTTTGAACTCCTCTGCTTTTTTTGCCTCATATTTTGCCTGTTCAATTATTCCGCCTAAATTTAAAACATTTTGAAATGCAATTGATCTCGTATCAGCAATTTCTTGTTCTTCTATCTCTTTAGCTCTTTTTTCTTCTTCATATCTAGCATTGTTCTTTTCCTCAAGAATTCGATTATTTGAGTTTTCAATTTCTGCTTGTGCATGATCACTTTTTATTTCAGCTTTCAGATGATTGGAATTGTCAAAAATTTCGTTTTGAATAAAATTGGGTACATTCTTGTCTTCGCCTTGCAGCATGCTACTGTCTACATATTGTGTACCAAGTTTTTTACCATCATTGTCATTATATTCTTTCTGATGGTTTTGATTCATGCTTCTTTCATAATCCAGATTTAGACTTTGATCTAAAAAATCTTGCTCTTTGTTAATTTCATTGTTTTTTGACATTTTAAGAGAAACTTTCGATCCTTCGGTATTTTTCGAGGCATCTTTCATTTCGGTAGATATCAAATCTTCTATTCTATCGATTCTAGAATTCATCTCAGGCGAATATGGGGCAGAATGTTTATCCATTATATTGATTCGCAAATTTGTTGCAGACGAGAGAGACTTAATTGGTTGATTCATATTATTTAAACTTTCTTTTGTTTTTACTATGCTTACTCTATCCATTGCATTAATTCTTGAATTTGTTTCGGAAGAGTGAGGTTTAGGAAATTGATCATTATACTCAGGATAGGCATCCATGTTTTCTAAGATTGATAGGCCTAATTGGTCTGTATTTTCAGTTTTAAACTTTATATCTTCCTTGTTATTGTAATTTAAAGCGTTTGATTTCTTGCTCATTTGAGTTAAATAAGACTTTCCTGTGTTCGTAGTATTTTGCAGAACAGATCTGTCTATTTTTTCATTTCTTACATCTTCATTTTTGTTAATATCTTTTTCTAAAGCATCTAATCTTCCATGCTTTTTAGATGAAGAAGAATTGAAGATTGGGATTGCATCACTAGTATTTCTAGTAGCTGATCTCACATTTTCTACTGTTGGGCCTAGGCTTTGAGAATAAGAAGGCTGCTGCATCTTTTCAATTCTCAAACTCTGCTCTTGCGAATCGAGCTTAGCAATTCTCTCGACCTTGTCTTGCATTTCAGAGGAATCCAATTTATGTTTCTCACCTGTATTGTTGTTCATTTGGCCAATGCTTGATGGTGATGATCTGTCAATCATTCTGATTCTCAGGTCCTGTTCTTGTGAATTAAGTCTAGCAATTTTTTCAAGCCTATTGTTAGTCTCGGACGAATAAAATTTAGCAGATTCATTCATATTATCAATTCTCAAACTCTGCTCTTGCGAATCGAGCTTGGCAATTCTCTCAATCTTGTCTTGCATTTCAGAGGAATCCAATTTGGTAGATTTACCCTCATTTTCGAGCTTTACATTCATAGGTCCTGCGGAAGTCTGTGGCTCTAGATTATTCACCATTACATTATGTTCGACTAAATTAGATTTAACTGTATTTTCTACTTCAGGTGAAGAAGATTCTACCGTGTTTTCATTTGACTCTTTTAAGATGGAAGAAAAAGACATTGGCGGTTTGCCTACATTTGTAGCTCTTGATTGTAGCTCTTCAGAGACGAGCTGAGTCACCACGTCGATCCTTTCTTTGATATCAGCTAAAGATACCTCATTCATATCACTAATTCTCTTACCTGTGTCAGACGAATAAAGTCTGGATGATTTGTCTCTATTCTCAAGACTTTTCTTCCTCTCTTCTATTTTAAGCAAATCCAATTCATTGATTTTTGCGTTTATTTCTGATTTCAAATACTTATCCATAATATTGATTCTTTCACTAGTTTCCAGAGCATTAAGTTTATCCATTTTGTCAATTCTGATACTCGTTTCTTGTGAATGAGGCATAGTAAGGTGCTCCATAATATCGATTCTAGCATTGGTCTCGAATTTATTTTCTATGTTATGCAAAATTTCCGTATTTCTAGTGTGGTCATTTTTATTAAGATCAGTCTGAGGCACTAGTAGTTTATCTCTTAGATGAGCGTCTGTTATATTATTGTTTAGTTCTTGTCTATTTTGTCCGAATTTATCATCATAATGCTTCTGGTCTAACGGATAAATAAAGTCTTTCTTCCTGTCTGCAACATCTTTAGTGTTACCGGTCAAATCAGACAAGCTGTGATACAGCATTTTGGACGTATGATTCAACTCATTAATTGTTTCCTTGATCTTTGGCAAATCCTCGTACAATACGTTTTCTAAATCTCTTCTTTGATCTGAAGTTTTGTTGTCTGAGTGGAAAATATTTTCTTTGTGTGCAATTTTGCTGTTATTTACATTTGCATGCTTTTTATGAAATTTCTCATCTTCAAGACTTATAGTCTTGTCAACATTGTCAGGCAATCTTTTTGGGAAATATTCTTTTTTGTTACCCATGTCATATAGAACATCCAGTAGATCTTCAATGTTATCCCTTATTTCTCTATCTTTCAACTTGTAAAATTTGGATTCTTTTAGAGGCGTGTATTTAAATTTCCTAAAATCTTTGTCATTCATCTTCTTAATTTCTGCAATTGTGCCCAGACTGAAATTAAAAGTCCTTAAAAGATCTTTTTTGTCCATTGTAGCTATCTTCCTGGCCACTTCAGACGAAAATTTAAAATTTTCCAGTTCTTTCAGATTCATTTTTTCTATTTTTAGTGAAATAGAAGGTGAGTCAACAAAAAAGTTTTTGAAATCTAGTCTGTCCATTTTTTCGATTTTTTCACTTATTTCGCCTGGAAAGCTATTTTTTCGCAGCATGTTTCCAATTATATCGGCTAGTTCAGATGATTCTCTGAATTCATCAAATTCTTCTTGGCTCATTCTGCTTATAGATTCTTTCGTCAGAGATTTAGCACCAAAAAGTTGTAAAATTTTGCTTTTACTAATTTTGCCAAGTTCCTTATGAATTTTTGATGCATATTTGGAAATTTCTAATTCTTGCCGATCTAATATCTCATTCAACTGTTTTGTCTCTGATGTGGATGTAAAGTATTTTTCCAATTTCTTTTGATTTATCTCATCAACCATGTCATTTGCTGCAGCATCAATCTTAACTAAGTTTTTCAATTCTTCCTGCTTCATTTTTTCAATCTTTGCATTTATTTTTGAATTAAATTCATAGAATCTTTTAAATTCCTTTTGATCCATTTGCTCGACTCTTTTAAATGTTTCTGGAGAAAATTTAAATTCTCTAAATGCCTTTTCGTCCATTTTGTCGATTCTTTCTTTTGTAATTTGAGGCAACGCAAAGAAAATTTCAAATGAGTTCTGATCCATATATTCTATCATTTTAAGTGTGTCATATGAATACTTAAGCTCCTCAAAGTCTGCCAGGTCCATAGTTTCTATTCCTTCATACATTATAGGATCATATCCCGTTTTCTGATTTGAGTTGACAGAATATTTGAAATGTTTCTTAAACATGTTTCGATCCATATTTTCCAATCTTGCATCTGTCTTTTCATTTATAGAATGATTAAAGTATTTTTTAAACATGTTTCGATCCATATTTTCAACCCTTGCATCTGTTTCTTGATTTAGAGAATGATTAAAATCTTTCTTAAATCTATCCTGATTTCCATCTTCAATTATTGCTGCTTCCGCTTCATTTAGGGATTGTTTTAGTGTTTTTGCAATTATGTGTTGATTGTCTATTGCAGAAGCTTTTATATTGTGTCTGTTATTAGATGGTACAATGGCCAGATCTTTGATAGAAGTTTTTCCTGTTTTTCTTGGTGCATCAATTAGGTTTTGGGCATTTACTCTCTTTGACTCTGCTGGAGCATATCTAAAGTCTTCAACAGCGTTCAGATCCATCTTTTTTATTCTTTCAATAGACTCTGGCGTGAAATATGTAATTAGTTCTCTAAATGCCTTCCTATCCATTTTTTTAATTCTTCCGATCGTTTCGGGTGTGTGTTTAAACTTTTCAAATGCCTCATAATCCATTTCATGGACTTTGCTGCCTAGTTCGGGTGAATAAAGGTTTATCCAATGTTCAAACTCTTTTTTCTGCATATCTAAGAACAGCGAAACTATTTCAGCCGTCTGTTTTAGTCCTTCAAATGTTTTTGGATCTAACTTATAGATTGTTTCTGGACTATTTAGGATCTTGCTGATATTTGCCTGATAAGCAGCTGGGTAATTTTCTGTCTCATAAGTTATGAGGTCTAATATATTTTGATTCATTTCGTTAAGTTTCATTGAAAATTCTGGCGAATCTTTAAACTGTTCAAACTCATTATTGCTCATTGCCTCGGTTTTATTCAAGATACCTGAAAATTTCCCAAATATTTTTTCAAACGTCCTAACATCCATATATCTTACCCTTTCGACTATCTTTTGTATCTGATTTGATCGCATGAATTCATGCTGTAATTTTTGCTTGATCTCTGCTTTAGTTTCAGGTGAAATGTCAGATTTCTCAATATCGTGTCTGCATACATTTTTAATTTCAGATCTAGCCATTGGTGAATAATGATTGAATTTTTCTACACCTAGCGTGCACATTCTTTCAATTTCTGCAGAAAACCTTACTGGATCTTCATATTCCATAACTTCAGCACTTTTTCTTGCAGCATCCCCTAATTCTTCCAGAACATCTAACGAAATTTTAGGGCTGCCAATTCCAAATTCGCACATTGCAGCAATCCCCATTTTTGCATTTGTAGAATAATTCGATCCTTCTACACCTATTTCGCAAAGTCTTATAATATTGGCTGAAACCTCCGGTAAATAAGATGACAATGGCCCAAATTTATTGCGCAGCACATCGTCGATTTCTCCTACAGCGTCATGCGAAATTTTTGAGTCTGGAACTCCATACACACAAGCTTCTTTTATTTCATTCTTCGTTTCTAAACTGTATTTAGAGCTATCAACATCATTTTTACACATTATTTCAATCTCTATTAAAACACCGGGAGGATAATTTGACGCTCTCACCCTATTTCTCAAGACCTTTTCAATGTTAGAAACGGTCTCCAGAGTTATTTTTGAATCAGTTATTCCGATCTCACAGACATCCTCAATCTCCAGCTTGGCTTCATCCGTGTAATTGCTATCAAAGATCTTTGACTTGCAGATTCTCTTAATTTCTTTTAGTATATCAGGTTTATGTCTATTTTTTCTGCCTAGTCGCTTCTGAATGTCTCGCACTGTTCCAGGTGAGATTTTGGCATTTTCAAGGCCATTGGCACACGCTAGTTTAACGTCATCTTTGGTTGCTTGCGTATATTTATAGCTGTCGACGCCATTAAAACATAATTTTTTGATTTCTTTTAGTATCTCTGATTTGTGTCTTAAGTCCTTAGATTTGCCAAATAATTTTCGTTTGATCTCTTTCATGGTTTTAGGAGAAATCATAGAATAGTTGTTCCCACTCCTGCAAGCCTTCATGATTTCTTTGTTTGCCGCTGTGGTGTAATTCAGCTTGTCAAGACCAAACATGCAAATTTTGTCTATTTCTGCCAAAACTTCGTCAAAGTGTTTTGTTGCAGTACCTGATTCATCAAATCCAGAACTTTTTTCAAACGAAAAATTAGATTCCATAAGCCTCAATTTTTCTATTTTACTCAGTCTTTCGCTGCTATCAGATGACATAGCTTGTTTTTTCAGTCTCTTTGCTGCATTTGTGTTTGACGAGCCCATTTCTAGCAAATCTTTATTGATAATGCTATTTTTAGCCAAAGGATTGTTGTGAATTATGTTTCTGTGCATTTGCTCTGCTTTGTCCAATGTATCAGTTACCGTTTTGTCTGCAAACTCCAGCAAAGCGGTGTCGTTATTCGTTCTCAATAGATCTGCCGCCTTTGCTAAGTCACTTAACCGAGATCCTGCCTCTGCATTGGCTGAAGTAATGTGTTTTTCCGCTATAGCCGAGATTCTCTCCACATTTTCGACGCTTATTTCAATCTCCTTAGTCAGCTCATTCTGATATTCTATTTCATTATTTAATAGGCTATTTTTGTGCTCCATCATCTGTTTGTGTGCAATTGACTCATTTAATATCTCCTGTCTGACTGCTTCTTGCTCTTCAATCACATTGTCCAGATAGTTATGCTTTGCCAAGGCGGTTGCATTATTAAATTCCTCAACAGCACCTGATAGACTATGGGGGCCAAATCTCAAAGCATCAATTATTTCTGGAGTTAGCTGCCTATTTCCTGTGTTCATTACAATGAATTGCTCGTTCCTGTTTCTTACCTCTTGGAAATTTATGGGCCCGCCAGCCAGCCCATTTGCCATTGCTCTGGCTGCTGCTTTGGATTCATGCAGCATTTGAATGACTTCAAAAGAAAATGTGGAATTTATGCTTTCTAATTTGTTTATTACCGCATTTAGGTTTTTGGCCAGGTAATCAATAGCCATTTCTCTGTCTCTGGCCAAGGCATAAAAATAGTCTGGGCTTGGGTTGGGCCTAGCAGGGCCCATACCTGGATGAGGGCTATCGTATCCTGGTGCGCCTGCAAATGCATGCGAAACAAGCCTTCCTCGAGCTAAATGAAGATCATTATTTAGCTTATGATTAGTCAGGTTGTCTATTTTGCTTTCTAATGTGCTGTAGCCCAAACTCAAATTGTTGCATCTAAAAAGCAGCTTCTGGTGGAACTCTGGACTAATCACATCGTCTTTTAGTAATGCACTTGCAGAACTGCAGTTTCCGTTCAAAGCCGATGTTGCTTTGGTCTTGGCTGTAGCCCAGCAGCTTGCAGACCCCTTGCACTTTATTTTATAATCGATCAGAAATCCTTTCATCTCTTTCGCAAGATCTACAAATTTTCTGCTTGCACCTAAAGATCCAACATCGCATTTTGCCAGGCTTTCGCCGTCCTCTGATAACTGGCCGTCGTTTGCATTAGCCAGATCGTTGTCCTTCTCTGTCTCGGCTTTTGTAAACTGCTGGACCAGCAAAATTAATTTTGTAAATATCATATTTTTCATGATTCTCTGATTATAATTTTATTTAAACAAAATCCAAAACGCTGTGCTAGCTGCAGATGTGTTTTATTGTTATGATTTCTAAAATTTTTAGTCTTGTAATTCAACTTAAAACAGGATTATACATAATTTAGAAGTTGACAAACTTCTCTTCTAAAACTTTAGATACCTAGAAAGTTGATTGACAACTGTGGTTGAAATAGCAATTTGCAAAACTCTACTTGCACTGGTGGTTTATAGTAATTTGAGTTAGTATTTGGATATTAAAAGATCAAAATTTATTTGATAATATAATTAATGCTTTAGTTATAAAGTTTGCAAAAATGATCTCTATAGTTTAATTAGACACTAGAAAATGCATCTAAAACAATAATTTTTCTGCTATGATTTATATCACACCGTTTTGCTTAAAACTTGTTAATCAAGATTGATGTTTCTAGGCAATATGATTCTCACAGCTTAGTTTAGCATATTTAACGATCAAAAGATAAGGCAAGAATCTAAGAATTAAACATAAATTAACTTTTGGTGTTGTTTGTTGCAAAATATAAAAAACTTTCAATGTTAAAATCAATCTCTCAGCAGCAACAAAATTTGTTTTGTAATGAGATGGCACCAATAAAGCTAGTGAAGTATTTGTATTTTTGTTTTAAAGTATAAAATGTTGTTAAAATTAAAACACAAAAATAATCATTTAATCATTTTTCAACCTTTTCCATAGAAACTTCTTCAAATTTATCCTCGCCATTCACAGCAAAGCTCTTGTATTTATTTTTTCCATAAGCTACGGTTATAGTAAACCCAGTCCTGCTCCAGTCCAAGGAGTAAGCAGGCTCTCCAAGATCTATCTCCTGATTAGAAACATTTTCGTTTGATTTTGTAATCAAAAAAAGTTTCCCGTCTTCTGAGCAAGTAGCCAACATAAAATCATCTTTGTTGTTCGGTAGGCCTGGCGATAATGCAACTGCATTTACTGCCCCCTGGTGGTGTTTTAGGTGTTCAACTCCGTCCTTCGTTAGTAGGCACACAACACAGTCCAATCCTCCTGTAACAATATACTCGTTGTTGCAGCTTACTGAGATCACACCGTATTTATGGATCTCTTGCTCTGTGATTGTAGTCTTTAAAGAGCTGTCAAATGAGACAGTTTTAAGGAGGCCACCATCGCATCCACAGAATACAGTCACCTCTTTATCAGAATACCTCACTGATATATCGTAAATAGGCCCAGAATGAACCTGAGTTTCAGATTTTTTCACAAAAACGGTACCCTCTAACTTCCACAGGATTAGCTTTCCATTGAAGTCACTGCTTGCTATGAGTTCGCCCTGATTTATGAACAGAACTTTTGTTATTGTCCCTGAATGCCCACTGAGTTCGTATAGAAGCTCTAGGCTTAGATCCTTTATAGTGAACAGCCTTAAAATTGAGTCTTCGCACCCTGCAACAACAAACTTCTCGGATAAGTCGGTGTCTACACTGTGAATAGTGCTGCAACTTGTTTCCATTTACAGGGGTAGTTTTCTTGAAGATATTTGTAATTTGGATGTCTTAAAACTTATTGAATAGCCAGCAAGAGAAAATTCAAGGAATCGACATAAAAATAGCAGATGTGAAATATGGGCTTGTATTGTGCCTTTTATGACTCTCAAGAAATGTTAGATGCTTGTGGAATTGAGATTTTTGTTAAGTTTAAGCAAGGAAATACTGTAAACAATCTTTGAATAAAACTTTATTTAAATAGACTCATCTGTGTCACACTTCGTAAAAAATGATTTGCAACATATTTTTGAATACGTTTCGAAATTAGCTTTCATGGCTGAAAGTCAGTTTTGTAAAAAAGATGTGTGTTTGGCAGAAATTTCATTTGCAAACAAGTTAAATGTTTTATAGCAAAAAGTGTATCTTTAATCGTAAATTAATCTGGTTTCAACTCTTGTCATATTGTTATAAATCTCTAAATCAAGGCAGATTTGAGAATGTCGAGCACTGTTTCTAATTGTTTATGATTTTTGTTTTTAAAATTTTCCATCTCCCAAAAATTGGCACAATTCTCATTTCTTTAGAGGCTTTTGTGGACTAAAGCTTTTTTATTGCAAATAGCCTTTTTTGTGTGTTTTTCTAGAAAAAAATTTAATAAAAACAGTAAATTTTTTAAGCCCTACAATGGTGGATTTTGAAGGCGAAGTCATACGTAAGCTTCAAAAGAATCAAAGGAACATCCGTAACATGTCGGTCATAGCCCACGTAGATCATGGGAAGAGCACCTTAACGGATTGTTTGCTTATCAGCAATCGTATTGCGTCCAAGAATTCCCACGGAGGAAGATACATGGACACCAGGAAGGACGAGCAGGAGAGAGGTATCACAATCAAGGCTACTGCTGTGTCGCTACATGCAAACATCAACAAGGATGTCCTGGGAGCCTATCTCCCGGAAGGCTCATTTGAGGGATCTGAATTTCTAATCAATCTTATCGACTCACCAGGTCACGTGGATTTCTCCTCGGAGGTTACCGCAGCCCTGCGTGTGACCGATGGTGCGCTTGTGGTCATCGATTGTGTGGATGGAATTTGTGTCCAAACCGAGACTGTTTTGAGACAGGCAGTGGACGAGATGGTTGTTCCAACTTTAGTTTTGAATAAATTAGATAGAGCCATTCTTGAGCTTCAATACACCTCCACGGAGCTGTACGAAGTCATCAAGAGAAGGGTGGAAAGCTTCAACTGCAAGCTTCAGTCTATTCTGGGTGAAAACAGGACATACATCAAGCCCCTTGATCCCGGACTCAATGAAATTTCTTTTTGCTCAGGCCTCCAAGGATGGGGATTCACTCTCAACACATTTGCTAGGTTCTATCTCAACCAGAGAAACAAGCACACATTCGAGTCAGAAAAGTCGTTCTCTAAGATGCTCTGGAGCTTCAAGTACTACTGCACAAACTCTGATCCGTTTGATCCAGAAGCCAAGTTTGAGAAGATAAAGGACAAAATCCCAGAAGGTAAATTTTCCCCTTTCGAGGTGTACATTTTGAATCCTATTTACAAGGTCAAGGACATGTGCTATGCAGGCGACATTGATGGAATTGTCGAGTACCTTGCAAAGTTTGGAGTGGATTTCAAAAATTTGGAGCTGACTGGCAGAGACAAGGCACTCTTCAAAGTAGTCTTCAAAACTTGGTTGCCTGCAGCCAAGATGCTTATGGAGCAGATTTGTGTCAAACTTCCCTCTCCTGTGAAGAGCCAGGCCATCAGAGCGTCTCTTCTGTACACTGGCCCAATACATGATGAGGTTCACAAGGCCATTGCAGAATGTGATGCAAGCGATTCCGCCCCTGTAATGATTTACGTCTCTAAGATGGTTCCAGACAACTCCAACGGATTCATAGCTTTTGGAAGAATTCTGTCGGGAAATGTGAAGCCAGGCCAAAAGGTTTTTGTCCAGGATCCGAACTATGTCCCAGATCCTACCTCCACCAAAAAGAATCCGCATGTGTGTGAAAAGCTCATCCAGAAGGTTCTCATTGTTAATCCCAGGGAGTCTATCAGCATTCCCAATTGCCCTGCCGGCAACATTGTCGGTTTGGTTGGTGTTGAGGGATTTTTGAAGAAAACAGGCACCATCTCAAGTGTCAAGCACTGCTTCAACATCAAAACAATGAAGTTTTCTGTTGCGCCTGTTGTGAAGGTCGCTGTGGCGCCTGAAAAGTCTTCAGACTTGAACCACTTCAAGGAGGGACTTGAAAAGCTGGCCAAATCTGATCCTCTCTGTGTTATTGAATACAACGAACAGGGACAGGCCACTATCGCATGTGCCGGGGAGCTGCATTTGGAGATCATTCTCAGTGACTTGAAGGAGTTTTACGCCAAATGCAACTTTAGAGTTGAGCAGCCCCAGGTCAAATATTATGAAGGATTTTCAGGTTCTGTTGTGGACAAGGCCAAGATGAGAAAGTCGGCCAACAAGCACAACAGAGTCTACATGACTTGCGAGCCTTTGACCGATGAGGTGGTTGAAAATCTACCTCTGCTGATGGCCAAGGACGCGAAGGAAATTGCAGCCAGGTTTAGGGAAGTGCTGAGCATGGATGATGACTGGATTAAGCGAATCATGTATTTTGGTCCGGAAGCTGAGCCTCTCAACATCCTGGTGGATGAGTCCAAAGGTGTTCAGTACATGATGGAGGTCAAGGAGCATCTTTTTGAAGGTTTCAAGCTTGCCACTAAGGAGGGACCTCTTGTTGGTGAGTGTATCAGGGCCGGCAAGTTCAACATTACAGATTTGCATCTGCATGCTGACTCTATCCACAGAGGCGCAAATCAGATGATAAGGCCTGTTGAAGATCTCGTCAGGGGATTGGTTCTCTTTGCCGATCCTATTCTCTTTGAGCCTGTTTTTGCCTGTAACATTACCGTTCCAACGGAATTTGCATCTGCCTGTGAAAATGTTTTGAAAACCAGGAGAGGCTACATTGAAGACTGGCAGACAGAGAATAATGTTGCTTTGATCTCAGGCTTCTTGCCTGTCAACGAGTCCTTTGGTTTGAACAAGCGGTTGAAGGAGGTTGCGAAAGGCCAGCCATCTTTTTCTCTTGTTTTCTCTCATTATGCACCGACTCCAGGCTCTTTGGACAAGCCAGCATCGCCCATGGCTACAATTGTTGCTCAGGTTAGGGAATATAAAAAGATTAATGCCAAGTTAGACCCTAATGAGTATTTTGATGATCTTTAATCAATAAAACATTTATTTCAGTATTTTTAGAAAATAATTTATTTTCTTTTAAAGTGGCAGTTCTATGTTATAAGTGGTGATTTGCACCGTGTTTTTTGTTGTTTTTATGAAATTTTTGCACAGAAAATGTTGAGATAAGTGTTTTATTGATTAAAAATAGTGTGTATGATATAACCTTATGTTTAAAATAGGCGCTTTACTTTAAACTGAAAGAACAAGGGATTTTATACAGAAAATGTCTGTTCGTGCTCGATCTTCGCGTGCAGAATTAATCAATTTTTAGCCCAAGTATAAGTTTGAAAAAGAAATTCTGTCATTTATAGAATTGTATGTTTCATACTGATCAGCTATTAAAAGCTTTGTCAAATGAAGACTATAACACTTTTTTAAAACTTTCAGCAGTCTGTAAATGCTACTTATTGCTACTTTCTGTTGTTTTCTTACTCCTCAGGTTTGCCCTTAATCTTTCTGCATCAATGCACACTCGTCTCATCACATCTATGCTCTCTAATGGATATTTGCCATTCGCAGTTTCCTCGCTCAGCATGACTGCACTGCATCCATCCATCACTGCGTTCCCAATATCAGAAATCTCGGATCTTGTCGGGAATCCACGGTTTACCATGCTTGATAGCATCTCTGTCGCCATTATCATTGGCTTGCTTTTGCAAGCATAGACCAGCATTTTCTGCATTGAGAACATGCAATCAACTCCAACATCGTTTAATAAGTCACCTCTTGCAATCATTATACCATCGGAAAAACTGAAAATATCTTCTATAGCCTTGAATCCCCGGAGTGACTCTATTTTAGATATAATTTGAACCGGCCTGTCTTTAATTAGCTTTCTGCACTCTGTTAACTGGCTTTTACTCTCTACAAATGAAAGAAATACCATATTGATTCCCTCCAGAATCCCAAATCTGATGTCTTCGCAGTCTTGCACTTGCATAGAGCTGCATTCAGGTAAATCTGGAATGTAAATTCTTTTATTGTTTTCCAGTAGATGAGAGTTCAAGGCTTTGACTATCAAAAAGGTATCTTCTGATTGTATCACTTCCCCACTGAGCTTGTTATCATCAAATGTTATTTTTGTGCCTGTCTTTACAAACTCAAACGACTTCAAATTTACTCCGATCTTATGAATGTTTTCTTCCTCATCAAATTGCGTGGATTTTACTATTTTAATGTAATCTCCATCTAAAATATCCTTCTTTTCTTTGCAGCTGATCCTAAGCTCATTTCCTCGGGTGTCAAGAGCAATTAATATGCTGTGTCCTGTTTCCTTCTCCACTGATCTTATATTTTTTACTATCAGGCTAATCTCCTTCTGGGTACTGTGGCTTAGATTTATTCTTGCGACTGACATTCCATTTATTAACATTTTTTTGAGTTGGTCAGCAGATGATGTGCTTGGCCCTATCGTGCAGATGATTTTTGTTGATGATCTTTCTTTCATAGGAAACAAAGAGATGCAAATTATTTAAAAATACATGTTTTAGATGAATAATAAAGATGTTTTTAATAATGCATCAAATGATGGTAGATTTTAGATTTCTCGCAAACTCAGTCCCAGAAAAAGTCAGAACATAAAATATCACGGCTCAAACCTTATAGAATGCCTTTTAAATATTAAAGTTGTTAGAATAATAAATTACTAGTTGTTAACGCTTTGGCAAGTAGCTTCTACAACAAGCCATATTTCTATGATTAGCATTTTTGAACAATTTATTAGCCTCATTAAAAGTTATAATATTGAACTTTGAAACAGAAATTTACAAAACAGTACAAATTAACTGAGGTTAAAATGCTTTATATACTGCTATAACTTATAATAATACTAAATAGAAGCCTCAGTTCATATTTATTCATATAAGCAAGCTCAAGAGTCAAAAGGAAATATTTTATGGCGCATTTTCATTGTGATTCTTTGTGAACTAAAAGCATCTTCAACTGAATATTTCGCAGGTGCTGCACTTTGAGAATTTTTCGGGTCTAGGGTGTATACTTTTTTATTGCCAATTATTTTGTAATAAAACATGGGCAGATTTTTTGAATAATTTTTAAAAAACTGGCTACAAAAAAAGTCTTCATAATATGCTGTATTTTATTCTGCCTCCTAGACAAGCTCAATAAAACATTAAACAACAACATTTGCATAAACTTGTAGGCTCTTGAATTTCAAAACATTTACAAATACT